>MCJB01040338.1:0-17267 GCA_002018475.1 Nicotiana obtusifolia | reverse complement strand
GGGGAGGGGTCTATGCTAAATTTTTTTTCTTAGATAGAATGAATGGAAAAGGGGTGCTTGTGTTGTAGTTTTCATAGTTGTAAGAATTTTTTTTTTCGAGAAAAGATCTCCTCCTTCAATATCATGATTGGGTCGACCAGGCCAGATCATGAGTGAATAGAAAAAAAAATGTACATAGTTGTTCCTGCTGAAATACTTGGAATAATTCTTAATTCTACCACTTCTACTAGGAGTAGCCTTTTTAGTACTAGCTGAACGTAAAGTAATGACTTTTGTGCAACGTCGAAAGGGTCCTGACGTAGTGGGATCGTTTGGATTGTTACAACCTCTAGCAAATGGTTTGAAATTGATTCTAAAAGAACCTATTTCACCAAGTGGTGCTAATTTCTCCCTTTTTAGAATAGCTCCAGTGGCTACATTTATGTTAATATGGTCGCTCGGGCCGTTGTACCTTTTGATTATGGTATGGTATTGTTAGATCCAAACATAGGGCTACTTTATTTGTTTGCCATATCTTCGCTAGGTGTTTATGAAATTGTTATAGCAGGCTGGTCTAGTAATTAGGGGGCGGTCGTTCGGTCGCCTATGATACTAAGACCAATAGGTTCAAAATGGGTTTGAGCCGCAGGTGTTGAACGATCTACTCTACAAAAGTATGGGATTACAGGGCTAGGGCTCATAAACCCTTTCTTTCATTTATCAATAGGGCCCTGCCCTGATCGGTTACTTTTCTATGCCGTTATCGATAAGTGGAAGTCATAAAAAAGAAATCTTTCTCTTGGCACCTCAGATCAAGAGGAAGGGTTGCTTGTCAAGCTTGCCTATATATAATAATAAGAAATTTCTTTCTTTTTTATATTATTATATAATTATAAGAAAAATGGAAAGATTCACTTTCTTTTAACCGGCTCCTTCTTCTTTGTCAACGCTATTAAGGACCTATAGGTTTGCCTACTTTACGTATTAAAGATAATGAGAATGGGTTATTCAAACAAAAAGGAAAAGGCACTACTTAGTTGACTGACAATGACAAAGGCTTGCGAAACTAAGTAGGGCCTGAGGCTCCCTGCTAATCCGTAAATCTGAGGAGCATGCTGCAACAAAAGGATGGTCCCCTATGCATTTCATTTTTTCCTTAAGGGAAAAAGAAAGCACCCCCATCATAGTGAACCTCTCCTTGTGATCAGGATGAGGTAGATGCCTCCCAGCCGAGGGGCAAATCGAATCGAAGTTTCCTTAGGTAGCCACAAACCTACAGTTATCCTTAAACTTCCGTGCTTGGTGGAGAAGAAGCGAACAAAAGTACGCTCGCTTGCTATCTGTTCTCTATGATCGCTCGCCAACTAGGTCAGATTGGAACAAGATTTTATGAGAACATATTCCCCATATTCGGGGACAAGGGGCGGAACGACCTCTCGATGTACTTACTGCATCCCAGGAAGAAAAACGTCGTCTAGGCGTTCCCTGTTGCTCTGATCTCCTCTATGCTTAGGACGTTGTTGGGCCAAGAGCCATAGTTAGTTGTTGTTTCCATTTGGTTGTTTCTTCCTCTTTGTTGATACCGGCAAGACCCAGCTAGATGATGTTTGTTGGTTGGTAGTAAAAGGACTCTTAGTACCTGCATAGCCAAAAGAGGGCGCTGGTTAAAAAACAATCATTTGATTTTCTTTCTTGCTCTCCCTTAGCAACGGGAAATGAGTCTATCTATCTGCCTAGCTTTGGTAGATTTCCCCCAACGCAATCCACAAAAATTCCATTAATCCCTTGGTGGATAATTCCGACGACTCAGCAGCAGTGCAAAATTGAGTTTCTTGTCTGGTGGATCTAATCTTTAGTTAGGGGGAATACACGCCAAAAGGTTCGAAGAAGGAAGGCGGATAAAAGTATATAACCAACCTACCCTTCTGTATAACCTATTCAGATTAATGTAGTTGGATGCATAAAGGAAGTGCACATTTGTGAGACCTTAGTCGAGATGCATAGGTGAGTCAACCTACGAGCACGGTAGCGCTACCCCTCTCTAAGTAAACATAAGATTCTTAGCCTTAGATGATTCCTTCTAAAATACAATAGGGATAGCCGTTTTCGGCTGCTCGTTTCGTATATAGAAGAAAGAGTATGCTTAAGTATTGTAATATGGGTCAGGTTAATAATAGCTATGCTATTGCCCTACTGATTTAAGGCCTCTGCCCGATCCCGAATGCACATTTTTTCGGGTTCATCTATAATTGATGTTTTCTTAACCTTTCGAAGACCTTGCGTAAATTTTTGATGTGGTCTTTCTTTTGAAAAGACTATCAAATCGTCCACGTAAGGCTCGCATATGTTATATAAGAGGTCACTGATAATTTGTGTCATCGCTCTTTGATATGTTGCACTTTCTTTTTCTTTATTTTGGGCATATCATAGTAAGGAAAGGACGTGAGGGCACTCATTCGAATAGGATAGTTGAACCTACTATAACTCCTATTTTCTTCTTTAATAAAAGCCTTCTAGCTCGTTTTAAAGCGTTGAAGAGAGAGATAGGACATTTTAAAGATAGTTGTTGAGGAAGCATCTGATTTCTAACTACGAATCCGTTTTCAAGCTAACTGAATGCCTATCTGCTGCTAGTTCTGTTCCATTAACTGCTCTTACTGCTCTCGTTGCCGGTGTGACAGTCTGAGTAGACGGTGCTCTCTTTCTTGTTGTTTTTGGGGTTCATAACCGGTGCTATTGAATCTGCAGCTAAGGGAATATCAGCAGTTCTTGGAATAAGAGCTCTGGGATTTCATGGCTTTGAGGGAGGTTTAGCCTAAGCCTAAGCCTTTTCGGAATATAATGCTTCTTTGACAGAGCTTCAAGCAAGAAGGAGAAGGCCCTCTTTTCATCAATGGATCACTTAGTCGGTATAAGAGGGCTTAGGTTGATGCGAAATAAGCCATTTCCCCCCTATTTCCATGGAAATGTGTCGAAGGAATATGCACATTTAGAGCTGTGGGACTTGAAGGAATAGAATGCCCCGTTAGAATGGGCAGGGACAGTCGATCATTGGCTTAATTTCTTGGGGGACTCTAGTATAATAAATTCCTGATATTTCGTCGTGAAAGTGTCACATTTAGATTTTTCTTATTAAAGGAAAGAGCCAAATAGACAAAGGGTTTACATGACCGCTCGCTTTGGACAAGATGCCATATTATAAGAAGAAGGCCTTTGTTTGCAAAGATGACTTTCCTGCTTTCCTTTGTGAGGGAGGTTTGTGCACATGGATTAATAGTCAAAGTATTAGGAAGATGTCATAGAGAACAAAATGAGATTGATGCTTCGAATGCCCAGTTTTTAGGGGTTGTGATAGAAGAAGCCGTGGCACTTTCGGAAGGGGGAATCAGACTAGGCTGTCACTATTCTAGAAGAAGAAGCGTAGCTGATACGTTGAACCATGTCTGTCAACAGTGAAAGATAGCCCTAAAGTGAGGGCCCCGGAGATAGTATTTCTCAACTGTCGATCGACGTGACAATCATGCCTGCTTGACAAAGCCTTTTTCATTCAGTCTCCTAATAAATGAAAATGGATTTCTGGTGACACGAAAGCTATGCTCGACGCTCTCTTTCCTATTCCACTGCGCTAAGTGGTCTTTTCCTTTCTTGTTGGATGACTACTATGGAAAAAGATGACGACTACTCCCAGTCTCTGATCAATCCATGCTGATGCTAGAAGAGTTATTCCCGCCGCCCACCCAAGAGAAACGAGGAAGATTAACCGCCATCCTGCTCGAACCTTTGTTATCTGAGTTATATAGCTGACTGGGAGAAGGAAGGTTCAAGCTATGGCTGCCCCATGGGATGCTCAATTGAAACCTTTTTCCGGTCAATGCAAGAAAGAGAGAAGTGATGTAAACATAAGAATGGAAGGTTTGCTTGTCAGCTGCCGGGCCAATGAGGCTCTTCGAGCTTTACCTACACGGTAAGGGAAAGATCAAAGGCGAGGTGGGAAATGCCCTGCATGAACTATCTGATCAAGTTTTATTTTTCCTATCACAGGCAGCTGGCAAAGCCGTGTTTGATCGTCGCGTACATGCTCCGTTACAGCTTTGTTCATGCGCTAATCAATTGACAGTTAAGCAGAGAAGGAAGAGTTTTGATCATCGTGTGGGTAGTCTCTATTAAGGTTTCCGTTTCATGTGTACTAAAAATGAAGGAAGACTGGTGCGACTATAGTAATGCCAAGCATACGAGCAAAGGACCCTACCTACCACATACTGACGAATGAAAGAAGTTCATCGAGGATGATAGGACAAGCGATAGCGGTTCCATTCTTGCTTTTCCTATTCCATACCATAAACAGACACCTTTGATTCATCGACATTGGCGCTAGAGGCTCTACCCTCACCCACCAGCCCTTTATGGAGTTAGCGGACCAAGAGAAAAAATTTTCCGTTATAATAAAGAAAGTAAGAAGGGTTCCAAACCATTAAAATAGAAAGCACTAAAGACTGTTACAACGTGGTAGAAATGATCATCGTCAAGCACAAGATTCAAAGATGGAATCTTCCTACTCTTGTTGGTCGGGACAGAGCATCCTATCTTATTGATTCTCCTTTCCCACCGCCTCGAGCTCTCGCTTTCAGGGTGGATACGCAAGAAATTCACCATGAAAATTGACATGACATAATCCCGGAAAAGTATGATGTGCCCGGGCTTGCTTCTTTTGATCCCCACCCACCTCCCATAGAGGCGGGTCAATATCAATATCTATACTAGAGATTACTTTTAGCTTTATCTTTTCAGAGATAGGAGAATTCCTTCTGTACTTAACAACAATGCTACTTAGGGAGAAAAATCTCTTGACTCAAGAGCACCTAAATCTATTTTTTCTATGTCCCACATCCGTCTATGATAAGCATCCGCCCATTCCTTAGTGAAAGGAAATGCTACTCAGGGATCAAAAAATAAAGTTGGTGCTTCGCCAGAAAGACTTGGTTCGTAGAGTAGAGGCCTTTCTCCAAGATATTGGTTTTAAGCTCCTGTGGATGACTTTTTTTCTTACGACACGGCATAGTAATTGATCAAGTGCGCTTTCCTTTCTTCTACTCCCACTTCGGTAAGGGAAGTGCTAAAGGGCGGGCATGCTCGATTGAAAGAGAGGAAAGCTTCTTCACTTTCGGCAAAGGCGCGGACTTCGCGATCTCTGGGTCATCGAGGTTCCTTTTCTTCTGCCTCTTAAGATCCGCTATCTCTATGATTTGATCCTTCGTGTATCAGCCCCATACTTCTTTGATCTCCCTTTCTCCTGACGTAAGAAAGTGATACAGGCTTGGCCAGCTTTTCTTTAACTTGACGGTCAAGATCCCTACTACTTCAGTAAATACGCCTTGGATGAACCTAACAGCCTGGAAGCACTTTTGTTTTCAACCGCCAGATGGTAAAGGAAGGCGCCATCCCTCCTTTCTCTCGTAATCACAATAGCCGTACAGTCGAATAATTGAGTTAGACGGGGATAACTGTCTTCTATCAAAGAGGTCCGCTATCAAAGAATTAGGAGTTATAACATTCATAAAAGAAAGAAAAAACCAATATAGGAACTTCAACTAAGAAAGAATAAGAATAAGAGGAATTGCTTAAGTAAGGTAGTCGCTTTTTTTTCCGATATACCGCTCTGCAAGCAGAGCGAATGCACATAAATCTTTTCGAATATCATGAATATCCTTCGCCGCTTATCTCACCATCTTCCTTTTATAAGCCACATCTTACTTCGACGTTTTCAATTTCCCATTGAATCTCCGGAGCTTTCTTAGCCACTATACTTTTCTTTTTTCATCTTCTTTGTCTGAAAATTGGTTTGATTTATTTCTTTCAAGCCCCACTTGAAAAGGTTAGGTTCTCTATAGGGCGTCAATCCCTTGCCGTATGTTGTAGTCGGGTGATTGGATAGGAGGGGGATCTTGGGCCCTCGAGAATCCGCGTACCGCCACGGGAGAACATTCCTTGGAGAAACTCCATACCCTTATTTCGGATCTCGAATCGAGGGGGGTGCGGACACACCTGCGCGAATTACAGGTGACAGTTACAAGAATGGCGGGAAAGTTAACAGTACCCGATGACATTCAGGGATGGATGTAGACCCATCGGGCAGGGATAATCATTCCGGTCTTGGGAACCAAAAAGACTGAGCTGAGGGAAGCCCTATGAGTCACTGAAACGACGGCAGGAGAGCCCTTTTTCTATCAATAAAGGAGCAAAAAAAAGGGGGCTTTGATTCCCTTTACAATATGAAGAAAGAAATAAGGGTCGAAGTTTAGACCCCTCACAGTAGTTCTACCTATAAAAAGGATCATGAAAGAGGCGATCAGAATGGTACTCGAATCCATTTACGATCTCGAGTTTCCAAACACGTCGCACTTCCGCTCGGGTCGAGGATTCTACTCTGTCATAAGACGGATCAAAGAAGATTGGGGAATTTCTCACTGGTTTTTGGATTCGACATCAGGAAGTGTTTTCACACCATCGACCGACATCGACTCATCCCAATCTTTAAGGAAGAGATCGACGATCCCAAGTTCTTTAACCCCATTCAGAAAGTCTTTTCCATCGGATGACTCGTAGGAGGCGAGAAGGGCCCTTACTCCATCCCACATAGTGTATTACTATCGGCCCTACCAAGCAACATCTACCTACACAAGCTCGATCAGGAGATAAGGAGGATCCGACAGAAGTACGAAATTTCGATTGCTCAAAGAATACGATAGTTTGTATTAAGAACAAGTCGTATTGATGACCAAGAAAAGTCTTCCGAAAAAGAAAGCTTCAACGCTCCCCCGGTTCAGGGGGGACCAAAAAATGCCTTTCGTTTTCCACCCTTCGTTGGCCCTTGCCGCCTTCCTTAACAAGCCCTCGAGCCTCCTTTGCACCGCCTTCTTCATAGAAGCTACCGGGTTTACCCGGAAGTCCGAATTCTATGGTAGAGAACGTTGTAATAATAATTGGGCCATGAGAGACTCTTTTAAGTATTGCAAAAGAAAGGGCCCGCTGATAGAGTTGGGCGGAAAAGCGATACTTGTTATCAGGTCAGAGAGAGGCCTGGCCAATAAGCTTGCCCCCTTAAAAACCTATTACTTAATAAGGATTTGTTACGCGCGATATGCTGACGACGTACTACTGGGAATCGTGGGTTCCGTCGAGCTTCTCATAGAAATACAAAAATGTATCACCCACTTCCTACAATCTGGCTTGAACCTTTGGGTAGACTCTGCAGGATCAACAACCATAGTTACACGGAGTACGGTAGAATTCCTCGGTATGGTCATTCAGGAAGCCCCTCCGAGGGCGACTCCCATAAAATTCTTGCGAGAGCTGGAGAAGTGTTTACGGGTAAAGCACAGTATCCATATAACTGCTTGCCACCTACGCTCCGCCATCCATTCAAAGTTTAGGAACCTAGGTAATAGTATCCCAATCAAAGAGCTGACGAAGGGGATGAGCGGAACATGGAGTCTACTGGATGCGGTTCAACTAGTGGAGACTCTTGGAACAGCTGGAGTAAGAAGTCCCCAAGTGAGTGTCTTATGAGGGGTCATCAAGCACATACAACAAGGATCAAAGGAGATGTCGTTGTTTCATAGCTTAGGTCGGAGCAAGGTTCCATCGGACGTTCAACAGGTAGTCTCACGATCGGGTACTCATGCCCCAACATTGTCATTGTATACTCTCGCGGATCGGAAGGTGGTGGTGAAAGGAGGGGGACACTGGGCGAGATCTATCAGCAGCGAATTCCCCATACAAATAAAGGCACCTATCAAAAAGATACTTCGAAGACTTCGGGATCGAGGTCTCATTAGCCGAAGAAGGGCCCTGGCCAATCCACATGGCCTACTTAACGAACGTCAGCGACGGAGACATCGTAAATCAGTCCGCAGGCATTATGGTAAGTTCTCTGTCATACTACAGGTGCTGCGACAACCTTTACCAAGTCCGAACGATTGTCAACCACTAGATCTGCCGGTCTGCAATATTCACCCCGGCCCACAAGCACTAATCCTCGGCGCGGAATATAATCCTAAAGTACTCCAAAGACTCAAATATAGTCAATTAAGAAGGTGGTAAGACCCTTGCAGAGTTCCCTAATAGAATAGAGCTTGGGAAGCTCGGATATGGTCAAGATCCGAACAACAATGAGCAATCAACTACTAGTAAAAAGGGAGAAAGTTGACTTTGAGAAAGAAGGTGCTTCTTGCTTTATTAGTAAGTAAGCTTGTTTTATATCTCCTCAATAAAGGCGAAAGATCATTCCTAAAAGCAAGCTTTCTGTTATATACGATACCATACCACATAATTTCATTTGCCTTCCTGCTTAAGGCACTAGTTCGGATAGAAACCCTGATCAGGCAGGTGGCCTAGCTAACATAGCTATCCGTCAGAAATAACTGCATTCCATAGCAGGCTACTATAGAGGCATATAATTTTTCGGGTGTTAAGAAAGATATTGAATCGAAAGCGGACATCCTCGCTCACTGGCTAGATCAGGCTGTCTATACCTTTGCTAACTCTTCTGCCTGTAAGGAAGCTTGAAAGAGGGAATTCTCTCATCTATGACCCCGAAAGAAAGATAGTCTTTTTTTCAATCCCGCGCACTAGAACTGAAAAGGGCTATTCATAAATAGTCTTCCTTGCTTCTTACCTCTTATCTTATTCTAGGAGATAATCAGAGAGAGAAAAGTCTTCCTATCAATTCCTTTTCAATAAGGCTACGCTCTTTCAAGTCTTTGAAACTATTGAAAATAGAATCTTTGTTTTCAGGCGGTTTTTCTTCTCCACCAACAACCAAGATGCATGAAAGCGGTTTCTAGCGCTGTTGGGCAAAAAGACATGATGGCATGAAACTCGATTAGGTACGCTGATTGTTCGTCCACTTCAAACGCTCAAAACAGACCATTTTCCGTGTGAAATGACAGGGATTGGTTTGGTTACTTGGGGAATCTCAAGCAAGGCTCTACGCAATTTTCGGGTTTAGTAATAGGAAAGAAAGGGACCTCTCACTCAATTCAATAACATGTTCTAGGGCATATTATTATAATAATAATATTCACATTTGACCAGGCTTTTTGGACGTTCCATGATTAAACCGACTAGCGGCACTTTCGAGATTCCACCTTGTTTATAAATATAAAAAAGGTCTTTTCAATTCCATTTGACTCGGGTCGTCAGGGACCCTCCAAGAGAAACCTCGTCTTTTTTGTCATCGATAAGTTCTCCCTCAGTGCCCTACTATTCATAAGAAATACTGATTATTGAGAGACTAATTTATGAAAGCCCGATGAGGCTTCAACCGACAGCGTTGCTTTGTTCTGTGGCGGGTTTCAAGCTAGCACCCGTTTCAGTATATCATCTCGCTCGATTCCAAAAAAAAGAGATGTTGTTTTTGATTATCCAGTTTTATATCGAAAACGAGCAGTTGATTCCACGAAAGCAACGCTTGCTTTGTTGCGGGTTCAACTGGAATTGTAAGAAGTGAGGTAAATTGCCTTTCTCCCTACCGCATATGCCTCATCCGCTTATACCACTGGTGATGAACTCACTATGACTATTCATCATCAAACTCAGAGTTTTTCTTACTGCATAGGCGGCTAAACATAGCCCCAGTCTTAATTTGTCAAACCCCAACCCCCTTATTAGTAGCCAAAGTAAAGGACAACATGAGATCAAAGTCACTTGACGTCCGTTCGCTCTCCGTTCAACAAAGGCCATCGATATTCCCTTACTTCTGAAGTTTTGAATTTTATGAGCCCTTTGATTGTATCCCATAATAAAATCTCTCTGATAAGCATCTTGTCGATGATTCGATTTTAACATATTATTTATAATCTTCGTGTGCGCTTTTCGCTTGGCTTCTTTGCGTAAAGAACCTAACACAATTGAAGTTAAGAAAAATGAACCATTTAACCTTTTAACCAGTGTGTGATAAGTAGTGGGCATTAAGAATCTGAACTTTCTGAAATTGGAACCAGAACTTGAATAGGAAAACAAGTGGACACACCCACAAGGAAACCCATTTCGAAACTAGCGAGTTGCCTAAAAGTGCCCTTGTTGTCTTGCTTGCTTTTGGATAAGAAAGACTAGTCACTTTAACCTACCTTCCTAGCTTTAGTTGCCTTAAGGCTTATCTTTCTTTCAGAACCTTGTTACTTTTAAGCTGTCTTTTCGCCTAAGGCTTTTGGACAAGATTACTTACTCCAGTAGGTTAGTAAGCTACCTCTACCGCTTTCAGGCAAGGGTAGCTCTGAAGGGAGAGTTGAGCAGAACCAGGCATAAGGAGTAACAATCGCTATTGATAGTTTCCCCTCTAGGGGAACGTCAAGAGGGAGACATGATCTATGTCCACTGATTCTATTGAGTACAGTATAGGAAGCCCTTGTTTGAGTGAGAGCTTCTAGAATGCCATTCATTTCGCAATAAGAAACTTTTCCACATAGAGGTTTCAGCTACTTAAAGCGAGAATGTATCCAAAAATTCGAGAAGAGTGCTCAGCCTTGGTTGAAACAATTATAGGTGTCAATGGGCCGATTTCACTAACAGAGCACTTTCTCCAATGTGCGCAAACAGAGACTCCTCTTTCAATGATGGACACCGGCCTTGTGTTAAAGAATCATCGAGTTTCGCTTAGAAACTGGCAAGTTTCTAGTTTCCAAATAAGTGGTACCCTTTCTTTAGAGTCCGGTAGGTCAATTAAGTTGCCTAAATCTCTTCCTTCTCTGCTGCTCTGTAGCTGGCTTCCTCGCTTCGTCTTCGGCTTTCAGAGTTGTGAACTAACCTCTTCCTTTTCCAGCCAGACAACTGACAGATAAGTTGGGCATCTAAAGAACATAAAATCCGAGCTGCCGCCAGGCATAAAAGTCATATTGTCAACTAGGGAAATTGGCACAACCAGACATCTCAAACATTGATAAGAGAAGAATCATGCTTTCATTAGGATGATATTCTTTTCATCCGGATGGCAAGGCTTGCTAGTTTCCTGAAGTATACTCGCATCTGTCTATCTATGTCATAGTTGCTTGGAAGGAAAGTCTCAGATGTACCTTCGGCATGTAAGAGATTTTCTTTCCTCTATCTATGTCATACTTGGGATTCACTGACAACCAATTCCAAGTAGATCCTCCCTCCCCCTTGCTCCACTTCGTTTCGCTCGTTTTCTTTTTCCTTCTGCCTGTAAAAAAAGTTATGAGATTGGTTTTGCGTGCGTTAGAGATCATCAAACCTGTGACATAGATAAGATTTACGTTCATGCAGTTGGAATGCCTAAGACGACTTTTTGCCTTGCTGCTCTTGCTTCTCTGGCTGCTACTTCGGCTAAGGCTTTCTTTCTACTTTGACTTGCCTTTCTTATCTTTCAATCTAGATTTGCATGTGTTCCGCATATGACTATTTTGAGTGATTGCTGCTATTTGGCTTAAGTTAGACAAGCAGAGAAGGATCTTATGCCACCGAGACCGGCCTGTCTATCTAGTATCTAGTACTAGGACTAGTAGAGTAGAGGCACTACTGGGCGGGGCTTCCTCGATCACAGCTTCTCGCTTAGCTAACTGCCAGACAAAGATGAAAATCAACTCCTTATATAGAATGCAGATCGACACATTCAATGAAGCAGCCTGTATAGCAGACAAGCTACTTTCTTATTCTAGGACTGGAAGATCCTCTATCTATTAGCATACCTGTACCGGCAATTAGACTAGCACTCTCTCCCCAATCAATCGTAGTAACTGGCTGTAAGAGAGCTGACTGTCTACTATCTATGTCATGCCTTGGCAGGTGAATATGAGAGAGAGGTTATAAGTGCATTCTCTCCTTCTCCTTGGAAAGCACTCTTTGAGCATGCTGATAGAATGATTGACACTCAAACCTCTCTCATTTCCAGTGATTTCGCTACAGTTTACTAGCATATTCCTAGACTAAGACTACGGCATTGAAGAAGCAAGCTCACTCTTATTCCAAGAATCAGAGGAAGGCATTCTGTCTGGTAATGAAGTTAGAAGTTTTCGGTTCCTACAAGAGATAACAGAATTGTAGACTTAGCTTCGTTGAGGTCTTGAATTTTGTTAGTGTGTTATATAGAGTTCATCCTTCAATAGTTTCCATGTTTTGGGACTTTTCTTATACCACTCTTATATGGCCATCAAACAGTAAGAATTGATGGCCCTCTACTGATCATTCTAATCGTACGAACAAGGTATGCACATTTCTAATAAATAAGTCAGATGAGGTATGTACACCTATTATAAATTATAATTATGGTTTATAATTAGTATGCTCCTTATGTCATGTTCTCACCTTTAAATTCCGTTTTAGTTACTTGGTGATACATGATGGTAATTGAAAGATCAACATACCAAGTAATTTTTCTAGAATTAATACTTTCCAATTGAACAATATCAGTTGATTGACTAGCTATTTTACTACAAAATCATGCTTGTGTTTTAAAACTAATTCATGAAAGTGTGTTAGGATGTCGCTTACATGATGATATCCTCGTAATAATTTAAATGTATTTTCTATAATTTTATATAGTTTAGATAAATTGATCCTGTCTAAAAGGTTTTGTTAAGTTAGGCACCTATTTAACATAAAAACTATAGCTTTCATTGCTTGGGTGGTTTCTCTGCAGAAAGTATTGGATTACTTTATTTCACCAAACTTATTACACACAGCTATCAAAATGCAACACATCTAATTTGGTTTCTATTTGAGCTAATGTCATCTCGCGGAGTTTAGCGTGTTGTTCATCTGGTAATTAAATACATGTGCGTCATACTTATAATATGAGGTTGTATTTATTCTTTCACCAACTAATTTTATAGGTTTCTTTTAGTATGCGAAATATTTGAGCATATCACTCAGTACTAATTTTATTTCAGGTGTATAGCCTCCTAATAAATATTTTGATGTAATTACACCGTTGATATGCTCTTCTTCATAGGAGCTGTTTCTTTTAATTTGGCATATTATATATTGGTTGAGGGTAAGGCGGTGGGTTCATGTCCCACCGCACCATAAAGTAAGATATCATGTTTGAGTCTTGGTGCACTACGATGATAAGTCATTGGATTTCGTCCCAAGTATGGCCTAACATGTCTTTATATGGGTAAGACGTGGTTTGAGCCCCAATACACCATATTGATGATATACTGATGACTAAAGGAAAATTATGTATTTTTCATGAAAAAGCACGAACTTTGTCCCACTTGATTTGCTCCATTCTTGAAGTGAATGTGATAGTGATACATAATAGTTTAAATGAAGACAAGTGGTTGACCAATGAATGTGGGCATGCCAAAGATCAAATAACAATAGTCACCACTATGGTAATTGTAAAAAGGAAAATAATAAAGGGTTCTTAAAGTGGTCCTTCAAAATGTGAAGGCAATGTTTACCATCAAATTGGCATAGAAAAATAATAAAGCATGTCGCAATGCTTATCCTCCATTCATTAAAGAGAATGTGACTTGTGATAAGCATTGATAGTGCAGACCCATTCCTGAAGGTGAATGTGGCAATATGTATTAAAAGCAATGAATAAAGACGTGCAATGCATGATCGGATAAATACCACACAACTCACCTCTAAGGGAGGTGAAATAAAGAAAATAAATATTATTGTGTGGCTACATGAATATGTCATTAGTCGCGTACACGTGGTATGCCAAAAATATTTTGCAACACCTTATAAAAGGTTTCAAAGGCAAAATCAAAACAAAAAACTATTTTGCTATGATGATTTTGACCATGACAATTATTATGATATGATTTTCTTTCTAAAGGAGACACCATATGGATGGTGTGAGAAAAGACCTTATTATACAAAATCAAGAGTTCTGAAAGAATTAATTTATTACTACCCGGATGAATGAAATTGTTCTTGACATTGATATTATAGTTAAGTCTCAAAAGAAACTTTTTAAGTTCCAAATGTATTAACCAAAGTGGTTGGTATATTGAGACTATAAATGAAAGGAAGATTAAATATCTTCACATTATTATAATCATATCGGGTAAATATGAAAGATTACCTTTTTTTTTTCCATTTGTACTACACATGTATAAGCATGATGATGGAATCACATGTCACAAGTAAATTAGAGGTTTACTTAAACAAATATTAGTTGGCATGACTCGTTGGCCATCCCGGTTCAATTATGATGCAAAAATTAATTGTGAATTCACATTGGCATATATTGAAGAAATGGAGATTCTTCAAGAATTCTCTTATGCTGCTTATTCTCATGATATACCAATTAAGGTTGGGATTGAATCCCTTGTTATCTGGAACAAATAAAAGGTGATACGTATGGGCCCAATCACCTGCCATGTGGACAGTTTCCTATTATATGATTTTAATAGATGCATCTATTCTATGGTCACATGTGTGTTTGTTATCAACTTGCAGTTTGGTTTTTGCAAGGTTGCTTGCTCAACTTATTAGAGCACAGTTCTAGAATAAAAATTATGATAATTTATCTTGATAATGCTGGTTTAAATCCAAGTTGGTTTAGCAGAAACTGTATGCCTCCAATTAAGTTAAACCATTAGTTATGAGAATAAAACTCCTAAATAGAAATGTGGTATGAGGCGTATTATTTAATGTACAATAAGTACTCGTACGCATCTAGCCAACAAGTTATGATAAATTCTCCCCATCTTAAATGGTTCAGGGTCAAGAACCAAATAATTTTCATCTAGAAATATGAATGTTCTATATGATTTAATTGTTCCACCACAATGCACAATGATGGGTCCCTAAAGAAAGTTGGGGATATGTATTGGTGATCCCAACATTAGGAGGAGAAAATGGGCAGCTGAAAAAGTAATATATGGAATGAATTATTATGAGTGCACCTAAATCCTCGTACAAGAAAATGTAAATTGAAGTTCAACTAATAATTCATTTGCAAAATATTGCCAGGCGCATTTGCTAACTCAAAACTAAATGTTATATTTCAGCTGCTAGTTCTCCAAATAGAATAAAGTCCATGATGGACATAGCCTATGGAACGCATGAAGCGTAATAGACTAATCGGTTCCAAAGATAAAACTCCTTGAAGAAGGATAGGAGCAAATGATAGAGATGTTCATACTAAGGAGGCAAGTGCTCTATAAGAGCACCACGACATAACACTTTATAAGATCTCATGGAAGAGGCTCAGGTACCTGAAACTATTGAGATCTCGGTAAGTTATGTCTTTATTGGGTGGTGAAGGAACCGATATAAAATGATCGTCGACGATATTATTGATATAATGTAGTGCTCAATATTATTAAAATTGACAAGGATATTGAGCTCAAATCTGTCATGAAATTTGGACAGATAAATGATTGGCCAAATGAAAAATACGCAATGAAAATTGACTTCGTCTGAGAAATGTGAAGTCGGACGGATAGTCCTAACACCTGAAAATATAAAGCAGTGGAGGTATAAATGTGTTCTTGTGCAAAAAAAAAAAGGTCAAGTCGATAGACATAAAGACGACTTGTGTCACAAGAAGATTTGTAAATATCCTGCCATTGATTATATACAGACATGTTCTCCTGTGATGGATGTAGTCATTTCAAGTTTTAATCTGGCAATACATGAAAATTTTGATATGCGTATAATGAAAATCATTAAAGGATTTAAATTGTTCTGAAGTATATTAAGATTCCCATATTTATTAAATAAAGCTTCAACAAATTCTTATGTGAATTAGAGCGATCATGGTATACATGATTTATTTTTGTGTCTAGTGAAATTGGTGCACTAATGTATCTTGCTAGAACTATGAGTATAACAATATACTAGCAAGATATAGTTTTATTCCTATATGAAGATATTGGAATACTATTAGGTTTATATTGCAAAAGGAATCCTTGATATAGATTTGTTTATTCTAACAAATATTGCCAAAGTTTTGTTGGTTATGCAAATGCAGGCATTTTCTGAAGTTCGTTCTTCAAACAATCTATTTGTATGTGAGGGTACTGCCATATTATTATTTCACAAGGCGATCAATAATTGATACTTATTCAAGTCATGACTATATACTAGCAACTGATAAATCAAGTCACTCAACACACAACCGATATGCGACTTTTCATTGAAGAGAAGACTCCAATAATAGTGTAGACGATGATGTTTGCTTATCTCAATTGAAAGAAGGATATATTGAAGGAGACAGAATAAATCATATATTTCATCAAAGTTATTTATCAGACACAATCTTCACTGAACGGTGAAATAGATGTCCAATAAATTTGTTCGTTGATAATTTGGTGATTCTCTTCAACGAAGCATGATCAACCTCAACATTAGAGAATACGCAATGAGTATTAATGCGTATTACATGATATATGTACACACACACTCTCTCTCTCTCTCCCTCTCTCTCTCTCTTTCTTTCTCTTTCTCACACACACACACATATACACACACACACACATAGTCTTGAATGTTTTATTCTCGATCATCTTATTAGTACTTTGCTCGGATACTTCATTAGTGGATCAATCGGAAATTCAATTATATTCGATTAAAACTTACTATAACACATTTAAAAATAAAGTATACATTAGAGAAGTTGGTATACAAGATCGAAACACATCATCTCGGTGAAATAAATTGATGTCTTCATCAGGGAGAGGCAAATACGCGTTGTACTCTTTTTTTCCTTAGCTACGGTTTTATCCGACTGGATTTTCCTTGCAAGGATTTTAATGAGGCAACAAGCAAAGCGTATTACATGATATGTCTACTCTTTTTCCTTCACTAGGATTTGTTTTCCCATAAAGTTTTTTTCTAGCAAGGTTTTAACGAGGTACATTATCTATGGACATCCAAGGGGGAGTGTTATAAAATCTTGAATTATTGTAAATGTCCATGACCACCAAAGGAGTTATGCTCACTACTCTTCTCCATTATCTCCATAACCTCCCCATGATCTTCCTCCATGATATTCCTCTCAAATGTTTAATGACATATTTATGTAGTGACTATTCCAGTCAATAGTGGCCATTTCTCTCAATAGTGGCTATTCGACTCACTATTTTACAATAGTGATTCTTCACTTTACATGCCTATATAAAGACCTTATAATAGATAGAAAATAAAACACAATTGAAGAAGAAATAAGAATCTCTTCCTTTTGTCTATCTCCATTTCTTGTTCACGTTTTACCAAATTGCTTTTATTTTATAACATATATATATATATATATATATATATATATATATATATATATATATATATATATATATATATATATATATATAATT
>MCJB01040327.1:24024-57747 GCA_002018475.1 Nicotiana obtusifolia | reverse complement strand
AAAAAGACGACGTGCGTGACAAGGTATGGGTCGTATGACTTCCTGGTGATGTCGTTCGGCTTGACTAATGCACCAGCCACATTCTGCACCCTGATGAACCAAGTCTTTCGCGAATATATTGATGAATTCGTGGTGGTCTACTTGGACGACATTATCGTATATAGCCAGACATTGGAGGACCATCTAAAGCATTTGCGGAAAGTCTTATCCCGATTGTGGGAGCATGAATTATATGTGAAGCTATCCAAATGCTCATTTGCTCAGAAACAGATAGACTTCCTCGGGCATGTCATTGAGGAAGGGCGGATCAAGATGGACCAATAAAAGATTCAGGCTATCACAGATTGGCCGTCGCCTAAGGACGTCCACGCCTTGAGGGCATTCCTTGGCCTATGTAATTTCTACCGCCGTTTTGTGAGAAACTACTCTCTCATTGCTGTACCACTAACAGAACTCCTCAAGAAGGCCACACCTTGGGATTGGGCACCCAGGCGAGCAGAAGCCTTTAACGCCTTGAAAGAGGCTATGTCTAGTAGCCCTGTTTTGGCCCTCCCTGATTTGGCCAAACCATTTGAGGTACAGACGGATGCCTCCGATTATGCACTTGGTGGGGTCTTGCTACAGGATGGACATCCTGTAGCCTATGAGAGCCGGAAGCTGAAATATGCAGAGCGGCGCTATGCCGCCTACGAAAAGGAATTGTTGGCTGTAGTTCATTGCCTGCGCCTTTGGAGGCATTATCTGCTGGGAACCTCGTTCATAGTTAAGACAGATAACACAGCTGTCAGCCATTTCCTTACACAGCCGAAGTTGAATGGTCGACAGGCCAGATGGCAGGAGCTTTTAGCGGAATTCCACTTCAACTTGGAGTACCGCAGCGGCAAGACCAACCAAGTGGCTGATGCTCTCAGTCGGAGGGCGGACCTCGCATCTGTGTGCTTGCTCGCCACTCTTAGGGGGAGCGAAGTAGCCACGAACATCAAGGACCAGATACTGGGTTTTCTCATCAAGGATCCTGCTGCACATTATTTGGTTACTCTGGTAGAACAAGGCAAGACTCGCCAGTTCTACATAGAAGATGGTTTCTTGAAAGTGAAAGGAAACTGGCTTTATGTCCCTAAGGAGGGGATCTGCGAAGGATCCTTCTGGCGGAACGCCACGACACCTTGTGGGCAGGTCATCCGGGTGAAGAACGCACCATGGCGTTACTTCGCCGTGCATATTATTGGCCTCAAATGGCCGAGGACGTCGCTCAGTACGTGAAAACTTGCCTAACATGCCAAAAGGACAAGTCGGATCGCCTGACGCCAGCAGGACTGTTGGAAGCACTAGCTGTTCCAAAGCGGCCTTGGGAAAGCGTCTCTCTGGATTTCATCACCCGATTGCCCAAGGTTGGAGATCTTACAACTATTCTGGTTGTTGTGGATCGGTTTTCTAAGTACGCTACCTTCATAGCAGCCCCACAATATATATCAGCAGAAGATACAGCTCAGCTTTTCTTCTCTCATGTCGTGAAATATTGGGGCCTGCCAAAAGAGATCGTTAGTGATCGCGACTCGCGCTTCACTAGCAATTTCTGGACGCAACTCTTCAAGTGCCTTGGGTCAAAACTAAGTCACAGTTCAAGCTTTCATCCACAATTTGATGGCCAAACGGAACGGTTTAACGGCATGCTGGAGGAATACCTCCTCCACTTTGTAACTGGGTCGCAGAAAAATTGGGTGAAGCTTTTGGATGCTGCTCAGCTATGCTTCAATTCACAAAAGAGCTCCAGTACCAACAAGAGCGCTTTTGAAATTGTTACCGGACAGCAACCGCTACTCCCACACACTGTGAATGCTCCAAACATAGCAAAATCTCCCCGAGCTGCTAGCTTCTCAAGAGAATGGAAGCGAAATCTGGAGATAGTGCGGAGCTATCTTGTCAAAGCCCAAAAGCGGATAAAGAGGCATGCTGATCAAAACCGTCGCTTTGTTGAATATCAAGTAGGAGACAAAGTGATGGTCAAAATCCCAAAGCGGTACTTATTTGCGGGAGTCCATGACCCTCGCCTGTTGCAAAAATATATTGGACCCTTGTCCATTGTAAAGCGCATTGGGAAAGTGGCATACCGGGTGGATACCCCAGCTTGGTGGAAGATTCATCCTGTCTTCCATGTCAGTCTCCTAAAACCTTTTAGGGAAGATACAGAGGATCCTGCACGGAGCCAACTTACAATCCCCAGCATTCGGGGCCCTAATTCAGCTGGGAAAAGGCGTGCTGAAGCTATCCTTGACAATAGAGTGATTCATGCCTCCAGGAAAGATCACCAAGAGTTCTTGGTGAAATGGCAGGGACGCGACGCAGAGGAGAATACTTGGGAGAGGGGGACAAACCTCAAAGCCTTCAAGAGCCTAATCGAAGATTATCTTGCAAGTAAGGCGCCGAGGACGTCGCCAACTCAAGTGGGGGAGAATGTCATGGGCGGCTTTCCAGCCATGCCCCATGACCCCTTGGACGTGCCCCGTGGCGTCCTGGCAAGCCTCCCAACGCCTAGCGCCACGGTCGGCCCCGTGGTCTTGGCAGCTCCAAGTGACAAGCACGCAAGCGTCTCTGTCGCCCCACTGACAGCCAGCGCCAATGCCAGCCACAGGCAGATGCCCATAGCGCCGCGCGTGCAGACAACGCCGCGCGCGGACCCTGAGCCGAATGATAAAATTGCTACTGACGGACTTGTTTCTACTTTGTAGAAGACTAAGTCCTTTTCTTTGTAAATATAGAATAGATTTACTTTATTTTATTTCAATATGATTCTACAGTTTTCTTAGGTCAACTCTTGTAACTTTGGTTTTTTTTATTTTAAATATTATTAGGGGTATAAGCATTCAAACTTTCAATGCAAGCAATCAATTCTCTGTACAGGTGTCTCACCCCCCTCGAGACCGCATAGCCTTTGTAATAGCCTTTTATTTAATACAAGCAAGCTCTTTTTCTCAATTTTCTCTACACAAGCTCTCAATTCTCTAGTTGCTCACCATATTGGTCTAGCGTGTGGAGGGGACAGTTGGGGACGGCAATCAAGACTGATATCAGTTGGCTAGCCTTACGTTGCCCTTTCATGGAACTTCAGGAAGGCACCGCTTAACATATCGAGTGAGTTTTCTTCTCCGTTATTTCATTTTGCCTTTAGGTTTTTCCAATTTGTTCTGCACATATATGGCTTTCTCCTGTGCAGATAGTTTTTGTAATTCCTTTCGTATCCTTTCATTTGGCCGACCAACTCCGCTCCGGGATTGTTCAGTTTCCCTTGTTTGCTCCTTCGTAGCTCTTTCTTAGTTTCTATCAAGCGTTACCCACTGTCTCTGCTACATAGGATTAAGAGAATCAAGCGAAGGAATATGTCACACACTTTGAAGAAAACCTATATCAAGATCTCAGGAGGGAGTTACAGACTAAAGTATGAGAAAATTTGCATTGTTGATCATCTTATTATGCCCATGGCAACACATCAATTCAGGTAAATCATTATCTCTTTCATTTTCTGGGGTTTTTATCTTCCCTTCCTATTCTTGTTCATATATCTTAATTTTAAATTAGTTTGGTTTATAATTACTCAAAATAGATTATAAAATTGACTCTTTTTGTAAAGTCGATATTTTGAGTGGAATTTGGAATGTGTTCAGCTAACATGGTTCATTTTAAGATTTCGGTGTATGATTTTGAGGTTAAATAGGTTCACATTCGGCCAAAAGTTAATTGCATTCGCTACCTTGTTTTTGGAGTTAATTCGGAATTTATTCATTCTTTCAATGTGTCCCAGTTTGAAACAAATTGTATTCATTTGGAGTTGGTTGATTAGTGCTTATTTCTTAATTCGGTTTTATGTTTTCAGTGTGACCTTAATGTATATGACACATACAGATTAATTTGCTTAACTTTGTATGTCTTAAGCTATCTACTTTTTCAGGAGTTCATTTATTTGAATGTTATTTTCTTCCTCTTTGTTTTTTACTAATGAAAAATGTTAATAATCATAGTTTACTTTGGAACATTGTTTGTTCTAACAAAGGGGTCATAAGGTTTGAGTTCTGGAATGCGTGTGTCGTAAATTTGATTGAATAGGATAGTAAAATATCTAAGCATGACCAATGAGGGATGCTACGCAACAGAACATAGAAAGTCTAGATGATATGGACAAATGTGAGTAGTGATAGCTTTAGTTCAGTGTTAATTTCCATTAATAATGGTTCTATCGGAACTAAATAAAAAAGGACATTTTTCCTGATTATTAGACTAACATGAAGTTAAATGTGTGTGTAATTGAGGAAAATAGAAGAGATCAGAGTTTTCAAAAGGAGGCATTGAGGGGGTTAATTGAGAGGTTTAGTGAAGAAGAGGGAAGAGTAGAGGAAATGTAAGAAGACTGGGATTTTTGAACAAGAGGTAAAACTTATATAATAGGAGAGTTTAACATTGATGAAATGGAGGCTTTTGGATAAAGTGTGTAAGCAGAGACCTGCCCAGTAACTATCAATACTCCTCCTACTAACTATCTAATAGTTATAGTTACTTTTTATGAGTTGATGTGTTGTAATCACAAAGGGATCCATCACTCATTCACCCGGTTTCCCAGGGTATTTTCACATGCCTTGCCTTGTTAGATGGTCGGATGTACATTGTCATTCAATTCAACTTGGCGTTAGAACAAGTAAGAAGTTTCTGAATGTGTTTAATCTTTTCATTCTGCTAGATGCTTGTTCAATACAGGGTTGAAGCCACATAGCCCTTTGAAAAATTATACTGTATATATAGGTAAAATATTAGATTTTAGTGGTAATAACATATATTGAACACCCTTTATCGAGAATTTTTTTTTACTTCTTTCAAGTTTGAACACCCTAGATGAAATTCCTAGCTTCGCCAATGGTTCAATAGCGAGTGAATGCAACTGAATCGTGAACTCACTCCAGTATCTTCGCCATCGAGTGCGCGTGCAACTATTGCCATATGATGTTGGAAATGGGATACAAGTTGATCATCAAGGTAATAATTTCTAATAAAATGTTAAAATGGATTTTTCCAGTCAAGAGTCTTATGACCATATATTGACGGGTAGTCTGATTCATGCTATGAGTTCACTTCTTTTTATTCTTGAATCACCCCGAGTCAATGTTGTCTGAAATACATTTAAGTCATAACTCATCTGCTCCCTAAGATGTTATAAGAAAATAATGTGGAAAATTACTACTATTTCTGCTAATGGATATTTCTTTATCTAAGTTAGACTTCAATAATTTTTGTTTTCTAGAGCGATACTCTGGCTTTTGACATTACTTTTTCATTTAATGTGACACTAAATAATAGCTTTTTATTGCTGCATTTTAGGTAATTTGGGAATTGGGATCACGCTGATGCTTACAATGATACTGCCCTTTGCTCATTACAAAGAGGCATTGTAGGTCAATCTTGAAGATATTTATTAAATTATCTATTCTGCATAGGGATTAGGTCTTCTGTTCGGACTAGACTGACACTAAATCTACACATACATCAAAGATGTATTATTGCAAATGTCAAGGGTTAAGTTTGAAGGGAGTGAAGAAGAAATGATATTCATGAGATGAAGCGTCCTAGGAACTTAACATATGGTGTTCAATGACTTTATTTCAGAGAGTTCTGCAACATTTTGAAGAGAATTTTGATTTTCTCCATTAAGCATATGTTTAAATTGAGTGCAGGAAACAAACCTTCATCTTGTGTGGAGAGTGAAGCTGAAAGTTAAACACTTCCTTCTAACTCAATCTGCACTTGCACTCTAAGTTGCCCGCTTTAATCATTTTCTCAACCTACCTTTCTCTAAAAACAAAAAGAGGGATAATAATAATCTCCTCGACCTTAAACTCATAATACACCTAAGAATAGCAGCAGCTCTCTGTGTGAAGGAGAAGAAATATTAGTTTCTTGAACTGTATCTGGATATAGGGATGAAAAGGTCATGCTTCATCTACTTTCCTCTCCCATTAAGATTCAAATAAAATTGCCTGTTAATCAGTCCCTGATTTATTATCTATAACATACTATGTACATAATATTAAAGGTCCAAGCATTTCTGAAACATGTGACATTGTGATACTTCTGGTGATGGCAGATGTAGCATTATTATTTTGATGGTAACTTTAATATAACTCCTCTTTTTTGACCAAACGAAGCAAAGTGAAGATCCGGCATGACCAGGAAAAATGTCCTAATGTGCTACTTTTAGAAGTTTTGCATTCTTTACTTTGTTTAGTAAAAACATCATCCTGAGAATAAAAGTAGAAGATAATACAAGTTCACTACTTTCTTAAGCTCAACCTTAGAGTTATAATGGTACACGGCAGTTTTGTAAGCTATAACATCTAACTCACAATCAGTGGAAGCTGAACCAGGTAATATGTAAAGCTTACTTATTCTAGCTTAATTCGTTAATGTTTCATTTACGGTGGCATATTTGGTGCCTAATTTAATTCTTACAGGCTAAAGCAGAAGGACCACCTGCTATTTTTTTTTTTTAACAATTTGCTTTTTAGAACCGCTACTTAGTTATGGCTCTATAAAGAGGTTAGTGTTCTTAAATACTATTAATGTCTGTTGTGAACTTGAGTTGGTATCCTCTATTATCTAAATTCGGGAACACTAAAATGGATTTCAGCTACCTTACCGGTAATTCTAAGGAGCTGGAAAGCATTTCTGTGTGCTCAACTATTCAATGCACTTACTCCGGAAGATAATCCTGTGTACTTTTTATATTTGCTTGTTTTGATTCTTTTCTTATTACTAGATGCATCACACTTCTTTTATAGAACAGATCTCTATAACAAAGATATTGTAAAAGGATCACACTGCTATTTATATTACAATGATTTGCGTGTGAATGGTGTTAATAACTGTTTCTCCTAAGGTTCCTTTTCCTTTGCAACTGCAGGGAAAAGCTTATCGAGAGCAATTGACGCTTGATGCAAACTCTTGTAATTATGTTCGATAGGTTTGTACATACTTTGCATTAAACTTGTATGGTTAGTACTTGCAGTCTATAATAATAACCATACAAGTTTTGACTTATAAATTTCTAATCAGATAGGTCCAGATGAAAAGCATGTGACAGATCAAATATTAATGAAACTTGTTTACTAACTTTGTTGATCGACAAATAAATTTATGGAGGGGGCATATGTTAATTTTTTTTGTTAAATAGAAACCCTTAGCTTTTGGATAAAGCATCAGTTGTCAAACTAGGGTATGTGTAGTACTTATAACCATAGTCAATAATGTTTGAAAACATATTTCAACTGCATAGGTATATGTACAGGGCTCACATCCCGGCGAGATCAGAAGCGACATACCAACGGGGAAGATAACATTTGAATCTCAGGAACTAAGTGTAAGCTGAAGAGGTTCATATTTTAAACTCGGGCCCCTACTTAGCAAGGTGGACTTACAATGTTGCCACTAGGAATTATTATCTCAAATCACAAATCATCAGAATAGATACCTAAAGCTTATGTCTCAACTCCACAAATTGGTCATAGCAGAACTCACTTTTTATGAAATGTAATCCACTCCTTTCATAAAATGATATGAATTATTAACTTATTAGGTTCGGGCTGGGCCCGGGCTCAGCACGGGCCATTCCCAACTAGTATATTGATATGCTGTTGTTGTTAGGTGATTGTTGTTCTATGCTGCTAGGTAAATACAGCATGTTCTAGATTGATAGTATTTGACTGCCCCACTGATCAGTTTTTATCACACATTCGATATATTGATGTTCATCGTATTTTTATGCCACCAAACACTGTATGAGTATCACCAAATGCAACTCACTGAGAGTGACATTTACAAAGTAAAGCACTAAGTACCTAGAATGTTTGAGAAGGCAAATTTATCTGCGGACGGAGCAAAAAGTGGAGTCCTGGTCAGAGCAAGCCGTCCTATTTTATTACCAGACATAATTGGGAGAAGCCCCTCACCCCTTCTTCTTCAGTAAAGCCGAGCCCAACTATTATATTGATTACGCCAAACATAACTTTAGAGGCTCTTACTATAAATATGAACCATAATTTCAATTGTGGTAATTAATATTGACATAATAAAAGTAAATGAGTCGGTCACATATCTGAATTTTAAACATAGAGAGCAAATACATAAAAATACTGTAGTAGTTCCACAATTCCATATGCTGCATACTCTACAGAGAAAAATCTTGAGAGTTTCTTTATGCCCGACAGCAGAGACATGAAATCAAAAAGAGTGATAGATACAAAGGCGGATTTAGAATTTGAAGTTTATGGGTTTTTAACGTAATTTTAAATTATTGTACAATAATAATTGGGTTTACAATTCGATACTATTTATAAATATTTAGGGGTCATTTGGCTGGGAAACAAGTTATCCTATGATTAGTGATCTCACCCTCTCATAGAGATTAAAAACACTATAATCTCGGGATTAATTATATCACGATTTTATCCCAACCAAATATGAGATAAACTAATCTCAAATTTAATCTCGAAACTAATTATTCCTTATCCTTCATACCAAGCGAGTCTTTAGTGGATTTCTTAACAAAAATACAATGTATATGCAAAAGTTATTGGGTCTCCGAAAACCCAATAACAACACTCTAGATCTGCCACGGCCTCCCTATGCTTTCTGGTGAAGTTTGATATCTTATGATTTTTCACTTTTTATGTTGCAGTTAATAGTTTTCTATGAGAGTAAGAAAATCTATTATAGTATCAGCTGATGAAATTTGTGGCCCTAAATCAGTAAAAAAGCTTATACAAGTACCCGTATTGCTAACATAAAATCAGATATTGATTCAAGATTTAAATTTATAATCTCAACTTTAGGCTCTTATCACGGAACCCATTAACTCTTGCGACGTGGTCTTTCTTCGGACTCTGCATAAATGTGAAATGTTTCGAGCATTAAATTATCCTTTTTTAGTTTAAAATTCGATATAAATTTAAGTTTTATGCGTTAACGATATAAACATATTATATAACAGATTAAATTACACTACGACGTACAAAATTAGTTATATTGATAGTAAATATAATTTAAATCGCCATTGCACCAACAACCCATAGATCTGGTTTGGTTTTCGGGTCATAGCCGTCCATGCACGCCCTTTCATCTTCAATGCATCGATTACTGGTGCAACTCTTGTCTGGTTTTAATTTACTTAGTCTGCTTTTAAACTTATAAACCTTATATTATGTCGGAGTTAATTTTCATTAATGCTTAGTTTTGCGCTGTCACGTGATTCCTCCTCTGAATACTAAAACTTAGTCAGCCAGGCAGGCAGTCAGTCTGTGTTCGATATATACACTTACATGGTTAATATTTTTTAAACTAGTAGTTCACTTTAATTAATTTGTGATAGCATGTCAGTCACCCATTTTTATCAAATTATTCATTAATATTTATTATAAAATTTATTTATAATTAACATATAAGTGATTACATTGTGCAAATATTAGGACAAATAAAATTTCAACTTTTTGTGCACGACATGATAGATAACACCATGCACTTCCATCTTTTCGAGATTGCATAAAAGCTCTCTTTTTTTGTCTCTTTACTTAAAAGAGATGGCATTAAATAATCTAAAGAGTAACTTTTTTATTTTATTTTTTTTAACTACACGAGGACAGTAACAATATGCCGCTGGCGCTTCCATTTCTCTATTTATAGTGATCTTCATTTGTCTTAGAAATCACATCCGAGTAATTCGAAGAAATCAGTGTGAGTTTATTTACAGAATCAGTGAAAAAAGGATAAGAAAATATGGATAGGAAAATTTCTGGTCTTTTGTTTTGTCTTCTCATTTTATTCGCCTCACGTAAGTTCTTATATCGTGTTTTTCTTTTACGTGAATCTATATTTAGAGCAAATTTAGGAACAATGTTATAATCTTACTTTATTATGGTTGTTATACAGGCTTTTATTATATTGAATTTTCCCATATTGTCATTTATATTACGTCTGTTATTACTCCTTATACCATGATATTTACATATTCTTCTGTACAGATCAATACATTTCTTCTCTTTACTAACACTCATACTCTCACGTTACTCAAACCTAATATCATTTCATACTACCAATATAGTTCTAGATTTGTCACTTTACTTGCTATAATAGTAAAGTCACCAAGTGTGTTTTGTTGTTATAGTTGGTAAACTTTTGTGATTTTAAGGTTATAGTGGGTAAAATTCAATTATTTTACAATGATAAAGAATAGCTTTATGACTTTACTATCATAACAGGTAATTTTTTTTTTTTTTTGTGATTTTACTTTTATATTAAATAAAGTTCAATCACACTTAAGGATAATCTTGTAACTTTATTATATAGTTGGTGAAAGTTAATTGACCATAGGCAAAATATATAGTTTATCCATCAACCTTGCAACGAAATTTCTGTTACACTCTTTTATTCCACGAGACATTTTTTACACACTCAACCTTTCAAAAGTGTGTCTAAGACACACTATTTTTGATCAGATAAAACTTGTTTACACACAAAAAAAGTGCTGAAGCCTGTAAAATTCTCATTTTTTGTCTCCCCTCCCCATAGGAACTCCTCCCCTCCCTCCGGTTTTCTTCCTCATACCACCCTCCTCCAAATAGAAATTTTGAAAGAACATAAAATTTTAGATCTAAAATTGAGCAGTTTTTGTTGGTTTATTGTTCAAATATTGTAAAAATTATTTATTTGTGATAGACTTAAAAGCTTTAACAGTAGTATTGAAGGTTTGGTGAAAAAATATAGAATCCACCATTGTCGTAGTATCGAAAAAAGCATGAAAATTCCATTGGGTCTTGTTGCTTAATGGGTTGTTGATATCAATTTGTTGCTCGATTATTTTCAGCTAGCTGTATAGATGGTGTGGTTGAATTTTAGTGTTGTTGGGAATTTTCTCACAAACAACTAGGTGGCAACAACAATGGTGCTTAAGATAGACAGTGGGAAGATGAAGAAGATGAGTTTTAAATGTAACTTATAATAAGTTTTTCTCTTTGTAACGTCAATGACACGTTTCACGACTCCACTAGGACGTGACTTTCATGTTATCTAAAAAATTAATCAAACACAAAAGTGGTGCGTCTTAGACACACTTTTAAAAGGTTGAGTGTGTAAAAGATTTTTCGTGAACAAGAATTATGTAACAGGAATTTTGCTGCAAGGTCGATGGATAACTTATGTATTTTACTTTGACCATACGATGAATTTAACTTGCAATTTTGCATATCGACCTCAAACTTTTTTAAAAAAAATTATATATTTTATTTTTATGGGTGCAGAAATGGCAATCCCACAAGTGGAGGGAAGAGTGTGCATCTCGCAAAGCCATAAGTACAAAGGGCCTTGCCTAGGTGACCATAATTGCGCTGAGGTGTGCCGTGGCGAAGGCTTCACCGGCGGGGACTGCATTGGCTGGCAAAGAAAGTGCTTTTGCACTAGGTCTTGTTAATTAAGTGTCATTTTCTTGACACTTAACTAGTTCACTATTATTTTCTCTGTCTTTTGTTTTTCGGAATAAAAAGTAGTAGGTGTTTAAGAGGGCATTATATTTATGATGCTTGCATTGTAGTGTTCTTAGGTGTAGGGTTTATTTATTTGGTAAGATGATGGCATTAGTTGAGCTTAAACGAATTTATGTCGTCGATATTAACTTGTTTGTTGTTGCATTGTATCATTCTTCATTTAGTAATTCAACGAACGTCCTTTTTTTTATTTCATGGTAGTTAAAATTCTCTACTTTTAAATAAACAAATAAAAGAGCGTTTTGCTAACCTACTATATATGGTTGTAGTATGTTAGCATTATTTTTATTTTATGTTTACTAATATTTCCTATTTAAGTTACTATCGCCTCTTTTATTACTTGAGAATCATATTTGCATATTTAGAGAGGCATCGCTTCAATCATAGATGCTAGAGCACGAGACTTTTGGTCATATATTATCAATGAAAGTAATAGAATATATTTTTGAAGAATTAATTAACATGGAGCCTCTTATTATCTACGCAAAAAGGAAGGTATAGTGTTAACTCAACAAATGGAGGTTGAAAAAATGACAATTTGAGGGTGCAATTACCGACGGTTTTCGGTCGATTTCTTTTTTTGAAAAAGACCGTGTTTTTAGTAGTATATTATATTACAAATTTGTGTTTGTGCTTACAATAACTAAATATCCAGATGATGCGGTGGGAATGAGGAATTATTAAAGCAATATGATATGAATAATTTATTTAAAGATTTTTTTTTTCTTTTCGTTGTCAGAAGAAAAAACCCAACTCATCAAATCGAAAATTCAAATAATCAAACTCACTTAATCGAAACCGAGCTCTAAATACCCAAACCAACTCGAGCTTATTTGGTTTGAATTTATAAATTCAAATTGAAGTTTTTACAATTCAGACCGAATTGCCCATCGTTATTTTCCATAAACAAAACACAAAAAGGGCTAAAATGTCCCTAAAAAAATTGAATATGGGTCACCAACGCCCTCCCTTGACCTTTTGGTTTATAAATGCTTTTAACGTTGATTAGAGATATTTTTGACCCGTTAACAAAAAAATTAGTTTTTTAACCATAATCCTTTAAATGGGTAGGAAGTAGTAACTCTTAAGAAACTTGAGGGCCCGGAACAGAATTGTCTCTACTTTTCACTTTAACGGTTATAGCCACCTGAAACAATAGGCAACAATAAAAAGCAGGCGATCTACAAGATTTCGAGGTATTCAATCTTTTACTATCTATGTTTTTTTCCAAGAAAATTTGTTTCCTTACTTCACATTTTTAATGCCTTTCTGTTTGCATTTTAGCTTTTCATGAAAGTAATTTGAGCTCGTTTTTGGAATCTGAATTGACACCGATTTAATGGATTCCAAGATTTTCACGTCTGATCCAATCTTACAAACGGAAGGCTAGAGGTGATCTCTCTCTCCCTTTCTCTCTGTCGGGCGATATTGTAGTCCTTTACAAATGTTATTTTAGTTACATGACTTTTTAGTAGGAGATGTGGCGTTGGATTCTTTGGTTTATTATGTCTAAACTTGGAAATGCTCGGTGTGGATTAATATTGTGTACCACAGGCGGATCCAACATTTAAATTTAATGGGTTCAGCTTTTAAGATTTTTAGGATTGAACTCATTTTACCGTTAAAATTATAGGTTCAAATCTAATATTATTGAAGTTATAGTAGGTTTTTACATCTAAATTCATACTTCGTCAACTCAAATATAATTGAAATTATAGTAGGTTTTTACATCTAAATTCATACTTCGTGTTGAAAGTTATGGGTTCAGTTGAACCAATAGCCGAAAGGCTACATTCGCTCCTGTTGTGTGCTTACTAGTATCACTTTTCTTTCATCTAATGGAGGTAAAATTAATAATTTCAACATGGTAAATACCTGAGCGAAGATGTGATGCAATTGCCTAATTTGATTTTAAGGAAAATGATTAAAACGGAAAAGCACCGAAATTCCCATTAAAGAAAACTCTCATATAGCCGTATCACTGGTTTGGAAGCAAAGGTAGAGCCGGAGTTAAATTTGATGGGTTCAATTTTTATACTTGTTAGCCGTGTCCAAATGATACTTTTGAAATTATGAACTATTTGTTGAAGTTTTAGTGGTTTTGTACCATTTTAGTTTTATGGTTTATTTTTCATCATGCAATCCAGTTACAGCATTCTGTGCATTGCAGCTAGGAGTATTTATCTCAGTTATTTTTCTTTTGGATTAGCCAGTCTATAGCTAGCACTTTCCGTGGCAAAATGGCCGAGCCAGTTATGAAATATTGCATTCCTTTCATATCAAGAGAATCCATTTGGCTTTCTGAGTTAGAAAGTACTGAAATATGAAGAATAACAAGTGTTCCATTCTTAAAAAAAGAACATCAACTTTGTACTGCCAGTGTAGAAACCATGACATTCAGTTTTAAAATGTGGAACTAATTGTTATCTTCATGCTGGTTTCAATTATAAGGAACTAATCGTTATCTTCATGTTGTTGATATTTACTTGTTTATATTCTTCCTCTTGAGCCGAGGGTCTTTCGGAAACAGCCTCTCTACCTCCCCAGAGTAGGGGTAAGATCTGCGTACACATTACCCTCCCCAGACCCTACTTGTGGGATTCCACTGGGTGGTTGTTGTTGTTGTTTATGCTGGTTTCAATTATGTTAGATTTTAAAAGGATAACATTTTCTTTTGATAAGTATATATCATTAAGGAAAATGACTTATGGTCCCTTGCTTTTAGTTGCTTTTGTATTTGTTGTTCGGTCTCATTCTTTATTTACTGAGAATATGAAATCTGATCTAAAATATTGCAATGAATTGGAAATTTTCATTTCCTCAGTGATATTGGTGTTTCTTCTCCAGTCATATTTGCTGATGGTTATTCATTTCACCGGCCAAGATCACTATGCCATGCTTTTGAATTCTTTTGTTTTAAGGGTGGTTCTCTTATATATATTTTCAGTATCTGCGGTACTAATCATAAAATGTCATCGATAGTGCAGTTTATCGTCTCTGTGGACATGTCGGAAACTTCTTTGAACATGGATCCCCCTACAGATGAAGGGAAAATCAAAACAGCAGCACTTGAAGATGTGAAATTAGAGGAAGTGGAGGAAATTAAACCAGCAGAAATTGAGGAAGCGAAAGATGATGGTCCCCTCTTCCACTGTAATCTATTTGATGCGGAAATGGTTCAAAAGGTAGCGGACGAATTCCTTCCAGGATTAGCCTCTGCCTGTATTGACAACACGACTGGTGGTCTATTGAATAGCCCCGCTTCTGTTGCTGTTAATATTAGAAGAGAAATGGTGGACTATCTTGTCCAGAGAAGCGAGATGTTTGTTGCTGAGTCTGTTGTCTTAGAAGGTGAAGCGGTTACTGAAGTACTGTTGGATAATCCTCATGATATTATATCAGATTGTATCGATGATTTTGCACAGTCTAAGAGGAACTTTTTCAGCAGAGTATCAGCGTGGCTGCTAAGCGAGAGGAGAGAGGAAAGGATAGATGATTTCGTGCAAGAAATGGAAGTAAACGGCTTTTGGTTGATGGGAAGGCGGATAGCAGTGGCGCAAACGTTGATCAGAAATATCGACTTCAAGAACACTTATCACTGCCATATGAAGTTTAAATCTGAAGAAGAGCTCTCTGAACATATCGCCTCGTGCAGTTTCAGGGAATTGAACTGTGAAAATGAGGGATGTAACGCGCGATTTAGTGCGGCTCAGCTGAAACAGCACGACTCGACTTGTCCTTTTAAAATACTTCAATGTGAGCAGAAATGCCCGGAAACGCTTATGAGGCGCGAAATGGACAGGCATTGTATTACTGTATGTCCAATGAAGCTTGTTAACTGCCCTTTCTATCCAGTAGGATGTGTATCTACTATTCCTCAATGCACAACAGACGAACATCGTCTCGAGAATCTGCAGTCGCACCTAATCTGCATCTTAAAACTTATTCACAAGGAAGCATCTTTTGAGGCTTTGAAGAAAAGGACTGAACAATTGTTGGAGGTCAGTTATTTAACTGTGTCCCCATTGTCTTTCTCTGGATATACAGTCATACCTCTCTATAACAGCATCCTATATAACAACCATTCACTATAAAATCCAAATTTTTCTCGGAGCCAATTCTTATATTATATTATATTACAATATATGTCCTCTATAACAACACTTCACTATATCAGCCAAAAATATCGAAATGAGTAAGGCTGTTGTTATAGAGAGGTTCGACTGTAAAATTTTTACTGCTGCTTATCTTTGGAACTTAAATCTTCAACGACGCATAGGAAATGTATCCAGTGTTTTCTTTCCTGAATGTTTGAGCTATTTATTGAATCTAATACAAGGGCATTTCACCGGATTCTTGATTCCATTTCAATCAATTTTGCAGGAAGAAGATTTAAACTAACTTTGATTCCATTTCAATCAATTTTGCAGGAAGAAGATTTAAACTAACATACTGCCTATGTAAAGTAAAAGAAAAAAAGAAAAAAAATAAAACTACTTGTATCATGAATAGCTCTTGACGTGGTGATATCTTCTTCTTTTTTTCAAAAACAGGCGTCATCACCTGGAAGGCTGGCAACTGCTCGTGATGCCAGATCATTAACTGTCTCAATCAAGAGAATTGACACAAAGCTCGGACCCTTAGAAGTTGAGGAAGATACAGAGGTCAATGCAGAGGGTGGTGAGTTGAATGATGAAAAAGAGGACAACACTGATCTGTCTACCAAGAAAAATTGTTCAATGGACTTGTCTCATAATGAAGAGCAGTCTTCTGACTTATCGAATAGTCAGAATGATTCCACGGCTTCACACAACAAAATAGAGTCAACTGTCAATCCAGAGAATGTTGTGGAACCAACAGTTAAAACGGATTCATCAACTAATAACAGTGGGAGAATGCAGTTAAAAATAGTAGCCAGGGACCTCTAAAAGAAAATGAGGTTACGAGATCACCTGACAAAAGTGAAGAGTCTCTGAGCACATCCAAAGAACATCAAGATTTCACAACTTCAGCATTCAAATCAGAGTCATCCAAAAGTGAAAAGACTCCCAAATCGCCCGAGAAGCATCACGTCTTAACAGCTTCTGAAGACAAAAAAGAGTGACGCACCAAAACTAAAGATTTCGCGGAACAAATGAATCTAAGGCAGTGATCAACAAATTGGCACCTGACTACGGGAGATTTAAGAGAAGCTTTGTTGGAAAAGGAAAAGAGCCAAAATGTTACTTATTAAAATTGCATGCATGTGTAGCAATCAAATGAAGTAAAGAGAACACAGATTTTCTAGGTGAAAGACTCTGCACCTTCAAAAATAGAATTTTCTTGATAGTCGATAACTAGCAAGTTTTTCGCTTGCTTATTCATTTTGGTATGCTAGTAATTTTATCTTTCCTTCTTTTGTACAAGGCAGATTTATGATTTTTTCATTGATATTGATAGGCAGCCATTTTATTTTTACTCCTATCAATTGCATACCCCTTTTTCATTCTAGTGAATTTTCTAACACTGCTACTTTGCTATTGTCAATTGGTACATTTTACTTCTCATTCTGCTGAAAGTGATTTACCTGATAGCTTGACCTAAATAACACCGCATCATTTTGGAGATGTACAATAACAGATACTAGGGGTGTCAATGGTTCGGTTCGGCCGGTTATTTTATAAAATTTGTACCATATCAATTTTTCGATTATTCTATTACGTATAACCAAGATTAGACTTTTCGAAACCGTCTCAATCATGTCGGTTTCTCTTTGGTATCGGTACAATTCGGTTAATTTTCGGTATTCTTTTAAATGTCATGTAAAAGTCACTAGTAAAAGTAAAATGCAAGAACATACATACTTTTATAGGACTTAGCAAAACTCTCTAAACAATTTTACTGTTTAATTGGTGATAAAATAAGAAAACATGAAAGATGGCCAGAGTATAGATCCATCAACTACTTTACAACAACATAAAAGAAACTAAGCAAAAATAAAGAAAAGATAGATCACACGAGTAGAAAGATATTAACCAAGCTGGGACTCAAGAATAAAGTATATAGAAGATTAAATATTCAAAAAGATAAATCTAAATCATACAAAAGAAAACATCTTCAATACATTGCTGTTTGCTACTCATAATCGTTAAAATACTTTGTGTCTTGCTAGTGAATATGCTGAAAATAATTTAGTTTCAGTAGGAGTTGCATAATAGGGTTGAGAATTAGTATTTTGATTTTAAATTACTTGTTTGCTTGTAGCCATATTCATAACTCCAAGGCGCAAGGAAAAATTTAATGTTTTATTATTTTTAAACTTAATATATAAATATATTTTTCATATGTAAATTTATTTGGTACGGTTTGGTATTTTTTCAATTTATTTTCATAAAATAAAAAAACTACCCTAATTATTGGTACGGTTGTAGATTTATATAAAAACCTACGGTTTTATTTAAAAAAAACTAAAAATCAGTTCGGTATGGTACGGTTCGGTCGGTTTAGTCGGTTTTTAAATACCCGTTGACAACCCTAATAGATACAATATATTTTTTTTTCTATTTTTCTGATGCGTAGGAAATGACTAAATGATTTCTAAAAAAAATAATTCATAAGTACACGACTTAGCTTAAGTACGCCAGGAATAAAAACTCTTGATCGCATCTTCCCAGATTAAGTCCTGCATCATGCTTTAGCCATAGATATCTGTGATTAAAGAAAGATGCAAACTTGAAGTGACATACACAGATAGTGGTGACAAAATGGTTAAAAGAAAATAAATATTCATCCATACTATTCATTAAAAAATGAGTTGGATAATAAGCTTTTTAAAAATGAATCAAATATGGATAAGAACCATATTATCCATTTGAAAAATGAATAACCCATGGATAACTAATGAGGTTAAGTTATATATTTGTAAAACCTCAAATTGGGGGGTTCCTCAAGCTTGGGAGATTAGAAATGCTCTCAAAAGTGATCATATTCAAGAAGTCATGGATAATATAGATATTCATATTATCTTCCGATTAACCCTTATGAGTCAAGTCGGATAATATATCCTCTTTGATATTACCCTTTTTAACCCGCCCATATTTAATCCGGCCCGCCCGTTTACCACCACTGTTTGAAACTATATTGAAAATGTAGAAGAAACAAAAAACTTTTTATTAAGGGAAGACTATTTGATCATCCGTTCTACTTTAGTGGAGTTAAATGATGCTACATATTTCATAATTATTTGATAGCATGATAAAAATGGCAATTTAAACTATTTGACCTGTCCATATTCGACTCAACCTGTCCGTTTGCCACCCCCATTTGAAACTATATTGAGAATGTAGAAGAAATAAAACTTTATATTAAGGGAAGACTATTTGATCTTTCGTTCTACTTTAGTGGAGCTAAATGATCAACTTTTCACCTGTAGTATTGTTTACCCGTAAAACGGTACAATTTAATTTATTTGGTTTCTTCATAAGTGAATTAATTTGAACCTGAAATAAATAAATAATTGAAGAGTTACGCAATACTTAGCCTTAAGATATAAACGAAACAGCAGAAGCAACAATTCAGGGAACAAGGTTTCCGGGCACAACAACAAAAGAATCGAGAATCAGAAGATAAGATTCGGTTGAGCTTTGCATAAACTATAGTGTAAGTTTGCTAGAAAAGTTGCGTCCTTTACAATGACATCTAATCTCACTATTTATAGCTATGAAGAAGGTCCTAGGGCCGTGCCCTTTTTTAATGTCAATTATGAGGGGCATTGATGAAAATGTAACGGTGAACATAAATGCCAAATTTCTTGTAATGGGTAACTGCTCTTAATGCTATGAATATTCTCTATTGAATGCTACCGGGAGAAGAGCATTTATCAAATCTTTATGAGCATTATTCTTCCCGGTGACAAACGAAACAGATGTCTTCAGTCTTCAGTCATCCCCTGTCTTGGGTTCCACGTGTCCCTTTCTCGGACGGCCACGCGTCATAACATGTTTTACCCTATACAGATAGTCCCCCTGCTTTCCGGTGACATAACTTTGTGTTACCTAGAAGTTGGTAGAAATACTCTTTTGGCGGAAATTACTATAATTTCCTCTGACGGCTTCTGACGATTGATTAGACGTATATCTCTCCGCATTTAATGCCCAGAACACGCGTCTTTCCATGATTCAGCATATCTCTTGCCAATTATCGAGGTAATCCTGGCCATGAATTTAGCAGCCAAAACTTTTACTTATACGTATCAACTTCCACCCTTATACTTCATAACTTTTCAAACTTCCTTCAACTAACTTGCATATTGTTTCCTTCATCTTTTTTCTAATTCTCTTCAAACGAAAAACCCTTTCTTTCCTACAATGGCTTCTTCCTCGAAACTTACCGATTCCACAAAAAGCAAAAACAAACCCGAGGACTTTGTTCCTCCAACAGTGGGCTCCATCATCCCTAGAAGTCTTATTACCACAAAAGACTTCGAAGAGAAATTCCCTACAGCTAATTCTCGTACATGGGCCATTAGCAGGTATCCTTCTTCCGTACGTCCTTCGAGCATTCCTGCAGTGAAGGAAGACTGTCGCTGCCATGACTTAGAAATTATCGCTCCTGATCTATTAGAGTCGAGTCACCCTTCCCAAGGAGGGTTTACATATGGTTACACGTATCACTTTACTTTGGGTGCGTTTTCTTTGAGCGGAGAGCTTGACCCCGTGATTGCGGAGTTTTGCCTCCGTTACCAGGTGTGTTTGGAACAAGTAAGTCCTTCTGTGTGGAGGACGGTTGCTTGCCTTCGATGTTTGTGCCAAGAAATTGAAGATGAGCTATCCTTAGCTCACATGATGAATCTTTATTCTCCCAAAATCTTCCAGGGGAGAATGATAAACCTCTGCAAGCGTGACCATCATGCTTTATTGTCTAGCATGTATGATAACCACGACCGTGGTGGATGAAACGATTCATTGCAATTTCCACCGACGATATCATTCCGGCAATGGCTTCATCCTTTTCAGCCGCTTGGAACCGCACTCGTAAGCTCTTAATTTAGTATTTCCTTTTACTAAACAATTTTTAATGGCCGTATTGATCCTCCATCCTTCGTTTGTTTCAGCAACTCGATGGGTCCCACGGTGATTGAAAGTTTGGACTGGCGGGCTTGGACGTTACGACGCCCGAGACTCGCTTGTTGAAAGAGCTGGCCCCTAAATATGGGTGGAAGGACAAGAATCATGGTAATTCAAACTCATCTTGTTTCAATTTTTCATGTAAAGAACTTGATTGACATTTTCTAACCTGTCTATGAAATTTGGACTACCAGCAGGCTCTATTGCTGTTTCCGAGGAGGATGTCTTGGCTGATCCTGCTGATGCAGCGAGGCTGCTTCAGGAGACGCTTACTCGAACAGGTGGCTCCGGGCCTGCTTCGAGAGCAAATTCTTCTTTTCGGAGTCCCCCGCTGGAAGACAACAACCAAAGAGAAGACGCTCCTCTGCAGCCGAGGAAAAGAATAAAAGGGTGAGGATCGATGCCCCCGAGTCATCTCCAGTAGCTATGGTGATTGGCCCTTCTTCCGGGCCGGTCATAGACACCGTGATGATTGATGATGATGAAGAAGCTAGTGATGAGGGATCTTATCTACATAGAAGACGACAATCCTTATCATCTCAACAAGATGCTCAACTTGTTGAGCCGAGGACGATGCCTTGGCACTTTGAGAAGAATTTGATTTAGTAGATAATGTTAACTCCCGTTTTCGCGCCTCAATTGTTGTGTCTGGTACTGTGGAGCTGAGTACCGAACCCTTGCCGTCTTTGGTTGACGAGCATCCAACAACCAGCACTGCATTTGACGCAGCTGTTTCTCACTCTTCAACTCCATCAACTTCATTTCCATCTTTACCAACACCAACAACTGCTACATCACATCCATCTTCATCCATTCTTCTACTAGCAATTGCTACACCACCTCCGCTGGCGCGTCTGACCACGAAGAAGGTGTTCCTCTTCCATAGTCCCCAGTTCATGGGAATTTGGGGCAAAATTATGTTGCCCCTTTTGAAGATCCACAAAGGAGGAGGAACATTACTCTTTCGGTCTCTACCGGATGCAACTTGCTATCCCGGCCGGTGAATCTTGCTAATTATCTGAAACATTTGGCTTCAGAGAAAGACTAGGAAAAGATTCAAGCACTCTCAGAAGAGTGTTTGTTAAACAATGCTATGCATATCGCCGCAGCGCTATGTTCCTTTCTTCCTTTATTACTTCTTCTATTTTTGGGTGTGAGCATCTCTTGAATTTTACCCTTATTACTTTGTAGGCCAACTTTCTTGCTTCCGAGGGCTTTCAGAGGTTGATATGTGAAAAAGAAGAGATTATCTCCGCACGGGATAAGCTTTTGGCAGAGCATGAGCAACATGTCGCTAGCCTTTCGGAACTGGAAGCCAAAGCCGATGACGCTATTGTATTGGAAGCTCGTTTGCGGAAAAGTGAACAAGAAGTAGTGACCCTTAGCCAAGAAATTGGCCCTCTGAGGGTTTGATTTGACGAAGCCAGGGCCAAATGGGTTGAAGTCCATAACGCCGTTCTTGCTGCAACCGAACGTGAGGCTGCCTCCGCTGAAAGAGTGATTAACTTAGAGGCAGCCTTGAACTCCAAAATTGAAGAGATTGTTGCCGTGGGAGTGAAACACACCCAGCTGGAGAAGAAGTACAGGAAACCTATCGAGCATAATAGGCTCTTTGGTTCAATTGTCCGCGACCTTGATGTCAGCCTCAAATCTGCTAGGTCCGCCCGGGAAAACCTTTCTGCCGAGGTAACCTAACTCAAAGAAGAACTCAATCACAGAGCAGCTTCCCTCGTTGTTGAAAAAACTTACGCCATGTACATCATGAGGAGAAAAACCTTGGAAGAGGCCAAAGCTGGTGTCGTTGATTTTGATGTCGAAATTGCTAAGGCCCGCGAGCTTGAGTTAGCTGCTAAAAGTGGACACCTATCGAGGTCTAATGCACCTGGTCCTTCTGGTTCCGAGCTTTCAGGAACTGAAGAAGAATCGGAGGATGATGATGCCAAAGGTCAAACTGGTGAAAATGTTGAGCCATTGGTGGATCCGTCTACTTCTTCCGGGGGCGCGGACACTTCTTTTCCTCCTGGTTCCGGAGACAATGCAATTTAGCTTTTCTTTTCTTTTTTCAGTTCTCGTATCTATGCCATTTTGTCATGTTTTTGTAAATAAAAACATCTTTTGCTCAAGTATTGTTGAGTCTTCTCATCGTTAGAATATTCATGCTAGCCTTTAATCTTTGCATTTTCTTTAAGAATTTTGCGCAGACTTTTTTGTGTCTTATTATGAGAAACTTTTGGGTGTATTCTCCCCGAAAGCATTTTTGGCTCCGGGCATCAGCCCTTTTCCTTGAGGGCTTTGATAAGTATTTGCGCAAGTTTACTTTTTGCGTCCTTTTCGTATGCAGCTTCAGGTGTATTTTTTCCCGATGGCATTTTTGATTTCGGGCATAAATGCTTCCGGAACCAACCCTTTAATGTGAGGGTTTTATAAGAGAGGGCCCTCTTATGTTTACAGTAGAAGACGTCTCCTCTTCATTACGACACTAGCACTTGAAGTACTTGTTTAACTTTCAAATGTCAAAATTAATTCATCGTGCAGACAAGAAAAAAGATAAAAACAAATGGATTTCTACGGGCTATGCTGAAAAAATTGTCATTACTTGTGGCTAACTTGTACAACTTATTTCTACGGGGTTGTTCCCACAGTCCCTAGTCCCGATGATGTAATTATATTTCTGGTTTTTCGTTCCCAGTAAACGTGGCAGTCATTGTTGCAGTATCCTCATATCATTACCACCCAGTGTTCGAATGCGAATAATGCGAATTAGAACACTGGAAGTCTTGTATCTTCGAAGATTCCACTAATGCATTGCTAGATAATCCTTAACTTGGTAACAAACTTTACTTCCCCTTAGGAATTTATGCTATCGAGCGAAGGACTATCTAACAACCCTCTGGTAGTTTGTGCTCATGAATGATTAGATAACCTATGCTCTATAGCAAACTTAACTTCCCGGTGGGAATTTTTTATAGAGAAAAAGATTATCTAACCATCCCAAGTCGTCTCATGAGTTACCGCTCCGTTTTCCCCATTTCTACCTTATTATGCTTCGTTATCCGTGTTTTATGTAATCTCGTTGAATAGTTTGCGTGCGGAGTAGATTTGGTAAGAAATGAGACACTTGGTCTCTTTTAAGAAGGTTTAAGCTGGAAAAGTCAACCGAATACTGACTTATGAGTTAGAGGCTCAGATGTGAGTTCCGATGGTTCGGTTAGTTTCAGGAGGTGATTTATGACTTAGGAGTGTGATCGAAATTGGTTTTGGAGGTCCGGTGTAGAGTTAGGCTTGAATTGGTAATGTTAGAATTTTTGGCGATTCCCGGTTGTTAGGCGAGATTTTGATCCGAGGGTCGGAATGTAATTCCGAAAACATGTCATTTAGGATGTGTGTGCAAAATTTCAGGTCATTCGGACGTGGTTTGGTTGGGTTTAGATCAAAAGAGCGATTTAGAAGATTTTGAAATCCTTAGGCTTGAATCCGACGCGAATTGGTGTTGATAGGTTTTTCTGAGCGTTCCGAAGGTTGGAACAAGTTTGAATAATGTATGGGATATGTTGGCATGTTTAGTTGAGGTTCCGGTGGCCTCGGGTGAGTTTTGGGTGGTTAAACGGACTATTTCATCGTTGGAAGGAAAATTTGTAGAAAAACCAGAGTCGAGAATGCGGTCGCATTTCTCAAATGCGGACCGCATATCTCACAACGAGATCGCAAACTCAAACAGATTTTTGGACAAAAATTAACGTTGAAAATGCGGTCAAAAATGTGATCGCATTTTTGACATGCGGACCGCAAACCATACTTCGCGCTGAATTGCAGTGAAGGTTGGGGTTACATTTGCGATGGTCGCGTCAAATATGCGGATCGCATATCTGTGATGGGACAGATATGTGATCGCATTTTAAACCCGACTGGTGCGTTTTGTCTCGATTTTTGACCCCTTTATAAATAGAAACCAGTGTCCATTTGCCATGCAAAGACCCACTGTCGTTACCCACGGAGAGAAACACCTCCAAACACCATAAATCACGGCAAATCAACCTCAAAACTATTTCCAAAGGGGATTTTCTTGGACAAATTATCAAAGGAAGGGGTTTTGGCCATCTTGAACATAATTGGAGCCATAGAACTTGGACTGAAGTGACTTATGGGGCGATTCTTGGAGGATTTTCAAGGGAAACACCGGGGTAAGTGTTCTTAACTCAACAACTCAACCTTGGTCAAATTACTCCGGTATATTGCTATCTTTAGTATCTAATTGGTAATTTAAGTGGGAAAATCTGTGAAGAAAAAAAAACCCATAAGTTTAGATTTTAAGACTTGGGGGTCGGACCGATGTCGGAATTTGATAAATTTTGTATGGTTGAACCTGTAGGGAGATAAGGAACCCGTTGAGGTGAAAATTACTTAATTTCGAGAAGTGGGCCCGGGGCTCGAGTTTTGCTAATTTCGGAATTTCTTAGTATTTATTGATTATTTTCGCGTGGGCTTTGTTACCCCAGCATATTGTGACTTATTAGTTCAAATTTTGGATAGATTCGACACGCGCGGAGGCCAATTCGAAGGGCAAAGGCGTCGCGGGCTAAGGATTTAGCCGGTTCGGGGTGAGTAGTGATTATAAATGATGTTTTGAGGGTTTGAAACCCCGGATTGCACATCGTAGTGCTATATTGAGGTGAGGCACGCGCTCGATGATGAGCGTGGGGTCGTTTACTACTGGGGATTGTGACTCGGTCCGTCCCGATTGATGCTTTTATTACAGATTTGATTGAAACTTATTTGATATCATCATGATTTGGGCCGATTGTCATATTTGGGCTTCGTGCCGGTTATTTGAACCCTTTGGGGGTATTTATCACAATTTTCTCACTGTTTTGATTCATTACTTTGAATTCAGTCATGTTGTTTTCCACTGTTTTACAACTCAACCACTTTTACTCAGTTTTGAGATTTAAAAATTCAAATGATGAAAATGGGAGCGGGTGGTACGCCTACCACAAGATATGATGTAAATGGGAGCGGGTGGTACGTCTACCACAAGATATGATGTAAAATGGGAGCGGGTGGTACGCCTACCACAAGATATGATGTAAAATGGGAGCGGGTGGTACGCCTACCACAAGATATGATGTAAATGGGAGCGGGTGGTACGCCTAACACAAGATACGATGTAAATGGGAGCGGGTGGCACGCCTCCACGAGATATGATATTACGGTTGGGCCGTAAGGGGCCCCTCCCGGAGTTTGTACACCCTCAGTGAGTGCAGGTATCCATTGTGATACGGAAAATATTGTCCGAGGGGCTGATATTGTTCCATGTGATATGCCCGAGGGGCTGATACTGTACCATGTGATATGCCCGAGGGGCTGATGTTGTACCATGTGATATTGAGCCCGAGGGGCGTGTTTTTAATGATACTGAGCCCGAGGGGCGATTTTCTACCTTTCTTTTACTTCACATCATTTACTTGAAAATTTACATGTCTTCACCTGTTGAAAAGAGATTTTACTTGATTTCTCACTGATTTACTGTTTGCGAAAGATGCTTTAAGTGCTTCATTATAGATTGCCTTGTGCTTCATGTGTTTTCTTACTTTCAGTCATTATTTATGCTTATTACTCACTAAGTTGGAGTACTCACATTACTCCCTGCACCACGTGTGCAGATTCAGGCGTTGTTGGTTCCGCTCCGGAGTATTGATTTCTCCCATCCAGGCGGTGATTCAGGGACTACGAGGTAGCTGTTGGCGTCCGCAGCCCCGTATCTCTTTTATCTTGTTGTTTCCTCTTTCTTCAAACAATTGCGCTAGAGATATTGTAATAGAAATCTTGTTATTAGGATTTCATTAGTTGCTCATGACATTGTGACACCCCGGTTTGGGCTGTAGTCGGGATCAGTAGCTATATTTTCCGCGAATGAATGCTATTAAACTATGTATGTATTGTTTTTTTTTTCTTGTTAATTGACCGCTTAGAATGAGATTTTGGTTAAATTGGCTGGCCTTGTCTTCACGAGAGGCGCCATCACGATCGGGTTTGGGGTTAGGGTCGTGACACTGCTTGTGTTCCTTTTTATTAAAGGTCTTATTGTTGTTGTCTTCGTAGTATGCTTTCTGTTGCTGCCTTAAAAATCTTGCCAGAAAAACCCAATTGGGACAAAAACTGAACGAAGGAAAAAAGGTGCAGCACATACTTTCTGATCGGATAATGTTCTTCAGCAATAATATATTTTGATGTGTGCCACGTTCCAATTGCTAGAAACTTCTCTCCATTTTGGTTTTCCAACTCGTATGAACCTTTTCCGATGATAGCTGAAACCCGGTAGGGGCCTTCCCATCGTTGGACCTAGCTTCCTCACGTTGAGCTCTCGAGTATTATGAGTTACTTTCCCTAGGACCAAGTCAACTACTTTGAAATAACGGAGGTTGACTCTTCAATTATAATACCGCTCTATTCTTTGCTTTTGAGCTACCATTCTGACATATGCCAATTTCTTGTGTTCATCGAGCAGTTCCAAGTTGGCAAGCATTGCTTCGTTGTTTGATTCTTCTTCTGCCTGGAAGTATCTCAAGGTCGGTTCCCCTACTTCCATCGGGATTAAAGCTTCTGCACCGTACAAGAGGAAAAAAGGGGTTTCCCCTATGCTTGACTTGACCGTAGTTCGGAGTGCCTATAGAATTCTGGGTAATTCCTCGAGCCAATTTCCTTTAGCCGCTTCCAACCTTTTTTTGAGGCTTTGAATAATTACTTTGTTCGTCGACAACCTCGCTTGACCATTTGCGCTCGGATGATAAGGGGAAAATGTGATCCTCTTTATTTTCAAATCTTGGAGGAACTTTGTGACTTTTGCACCGATGAATTGTGGCCCATTGTGGCATGCTATCTCTTTCGGTATTCCGAAACTGCATTTGCCACAAGAAATCCACCATTTCACGTTCTCCGATTTTTTGATAAGGACCTGCTTTCACCTACTTAGAAAAATAGTCAGTTAAAATTAAAAGAAATCTTACCTTTCCAGGAGTCGGTGGTAATGGTCCGACAATATCCATTTCCTATTTCATGAACGTCCACAGAGATAGGACCAAATATAAGGGTTCTGCCGGTTGATGCACCAGTGGTGCGTAGCGTTGACACTTATCACATTTCTGCACGAAGTCCTTGGCATCTTGTTCCATGGGGGGCCAGTAATATCCCGCCCTTACCAACTTCAACACCAAGGAATCTGTGCTCGAGTGGTTGCCGCATATCCCTCGTGAACCTCTCTCATGATATAGTTAGCTTCGGGCGCTCCTAAGCGTCGTGCTAGTGGGCCTTGAAAATATTTTCTATATAATTGGCCTCCCTTAAAGCTATATCGCGCTGCTTTGGCGCGCAGCGCCCTAGACATTTTGGGATCTTCAGGTAGCTTCCCATGTTCGAGATAATCGATAATTTCATTCCTCCAGTCCCAGACCAGACTAGTTGAATTTACCTCGTAGTAACTATCTGTATCCAGGACTGAGTTCATCAGTTGTACTACCGACCTGGACTCTGATCCCTTTGTTTTTGTTGATGATCCTAGGTTTGCCAATGCGTCTGCTTCTGCGTTTTCTTCCCTTGGGATATGAGTAATTGACCACTCTCGGGTCGCCAGCAGAGCTTGAACCTTTACCACGAATTGTTGCATGTGTTCCTCTTTGGTCTCGAAGATCCGATAGACTTGATTTACTACCACTTGTGAGTCGCATTTGATTTCGATGACCTCAGAGTCAATTCCCCGGGCCAACTCGAGTCCTGCAATCAAAGCTTCATACTCTGCTTCATTGTTAGTTAAATGGACCGTCGTGATGGCTTGCCTCAGGGTTCCCCCGAAGGCGTGATTAAGACTATATTGAGCCCCGACCCTTTCAAGTTGGAAGCTCCGTCCTTAAATAAGGTCCAAACCCTTGATGTCGATTCTGACATCAACATTGCTTCCTTGGTTGCCTGAGGCAATAATCCCGAACTGAAATCGGCACGAAGTCAGATAAGACTTGCGACTTAATTGCAGTCCTCGGCTTATATTCAATGTCGAACTCACTCATTTTGACGGCCCATTTGGCCAAGCTATCCAAGAGCTTGGGTTTATGGAGGATGTTCCACAAAGGAAAATTAGACACCACGGCTATCGGGTGGCATTGGAAATAGCGCCTCAGCTTTTAGCGGCGACTACGAGAGCTAAGGCCAGTTTTTCCAAATGTAGGTAACGAGTTTCTGCTCCTGTTAAAACTTTACTAACATAATAAATGGGAGATCGCATACTTTCATCTTTTCGGACTAAAACCGCACTTACCGCAACTTTCGAGACCTCTAGGTCAACCAACAATGTTTCCCCTTCTTTTGGTTTTGAAAGCAATGGAGGGCTTGAAAAGTACTTCTTTAAATCCCTCAAAGCCTACAGGCACTCCAGGGTCCATTTGAAATTATTTTTCTTTTTGAGCAGTGCAAAGAAATGATGATACTTTTCTGACGATGGGGAAATGAATCTGCTCAAAGCTGCCAATCTCTTCGTAAGCCTTTGGAATTCCGTCACGCTTGTCAGTTGGTCCGGATATCCTTTATGGCCTTGATCTTATCAAGTTTTACTTCAATCCCCCTTCGTGATACCAAAAACCCCAGAAACTTACCAGAGCTGACCCTGAACGCGCATTTCTCGGGATTAAGCTTCATATTATGCTTCCTTAGGATGTAGAAAGTATCTTGCAGATGTTTAACGAGCATACCGTCTATATAAACTTTCATAGTTTTTCCTATTTGATTTTCAAACATCTTGTTCACAAGCCGTTGATAAGTGGCTCCGGCATTTTTCAACCCCAAGGGCATCACATTGTAACAATATATACCGAAACTCGTTATAAATGAAATATTTTCCTGATCTTCGGGTTCATCTTAATTTCGTTGTACCCTGAATAAGCATCAAGGAAACTCATTAACACGTGCCCGGCCGTGGCATCAATCATTTGACCGATGTTTAGCAGTGGGAACGAGTCTTTGGGGCACGCCTTATTAAGATCTTTATAATCTACGCACATGCGAAACTTGTTGTTCTTTTTAGGAACTACTACTACATTAGCTAGCCATCTGGATATCTTACCTCTCGGATCAAACCTATATTAAGTAAGCAGGTTACCTCTTCTTTGACGAATTTATTCCTGGCTTCAGCGATCAGGCGCTTCTTTTGTCTTACCGGAGGTATGTCAGGATCCAAGCTTAACTTGTGTACGGCTACTCTGCCGGGATACCTGTCATATCCTCATGCGACCATGCAAAACAATCGGCGATAGATTTAAGGAATTTAATGAAGTCGAACCTGAGTTCCGGGTTCAGTCCTGTTCCGAGGTGGAATTTCCTTTCTAGGAATTCCTCGAACAATGCCACTTGCTCCAACTCTTCTGCTGTGGACTTCGTCGCATCGGTCTCTTCTGTCCAGTGGCCATTCGTCCTGTGGTATTCACACCACAAGTTGGGATCCCTCTGGTTAGAATCAGATTTCATCAGTCTTGGGAACCGTGCTTCTTTGATATTTCTCAAGGCCGATACTAATTCCACTATACTAACGTTGAAGTTGTATTTTGATAATTTGGGGTAGGAAGGATCCCGTGATCCTGCCACTTCTTTATCTTACAGTGATCGATTATTCCGACCACGATCGGTCCTCCTGTCGATCGTGAGCTTGTCCGCTGTCCGGAAACCTCTGCTGCGGCCTTCAGTTCGTCCATAAGGCAAATAACGGCCCCTCGAAGTCCGTGTCTGCATCATAATCATCCGTTGATTTTTCCTTATTCTTTTTCCGTCCTTTGGTCAATGATGGAAAACCAACCTGATCATCTTCGATCCTTATTTTTGATTCATACCAATTGTGTACGTCCGCCTAGGTTGTTGCTTGAAAATCGAGTAGGCTCTCTTTCAACTTCCGGGAAGCGTCTGAACTCCTCGGATTCAATCCTTTGGTGAACGCCTCAGCCGACCATTCATCCAGGACAGCCGGGAGCAACATTCTCTCCTTCTAGAATCGGGTAACGAACTCTCGTAGCAGCTCAGATTCTCCTACACTATCCTGAATATGTCGGCTTTTCGGGCTTGTGCTTTTGTTGCCCAGGCATGAGCCTTGATGAAAGAATCCGCAAGCATTTCGAAGGAATCTATGGAATGCTCGGGTAACAACGAATACCATGTCAAGACCCCCCTCGTGAGGGTTTCTCTAAATTTCTTTAGCAGCACAGATTCAATTTCGTGAGGAGCTAAACCATTCCCTTTTATCACTGTTCTGTAGGTGGTAATATGCTCCTGGGGGTCTGAAGTTCCGTCATACTTTGGCATTTCAGGCATTTTAAACTGCTTCGGGATTAATTCCGGTGCCGCACTTGGCTTGTACGGCAATTGAGTATACTTCTTCGAGTTCGGGCCTTCAAGCACTGGTGGTGTGCCCCGGGACCGGGATCTGGTCCATGCGGGCGTTTACTTTCCTCATGAACCGTAAAAGTTCATTTTTGAAAGAATCATTCTTGTTGTTGAGACCGAATCCGTACCCCGCCCCATCAGAGCCAATTTCACCCCTGGGAGTGTTGTTGTCGATCCTCCGTGTTGTTTGATTCGTGGGAATCCCGGGAGGGATCGAATCTCGTTTGTTTGCATTATTTGAAGCTCCCTACAGTGCTTGCTTCAACTTGTCATAACTTTATCCTATCACGTGAGGTGGCCTAGAATGATTGCTTGTTGCTCTTGCAAGACCCTTACCGTGTCGACAACATGCTCCTCATCAGCGTCATGTGGAGTGGTCCCTTGAATATGTCGAGGATACTGCCTGTCATGCACTGGTGTAGCGTCACTCCCTTCGTTATGGGTGTCACTGATTCAGTCCTCGGAATGAAGCTGATCCCCTCGAGTGTCGGCGTTGTGCATGTTGTTAACAGTGTTATCTGCCATTTCTTATGATTTTTTTTTCTAAGACAAAAAACATCAAAACATGTTAGTAAAAAAGGCAAGGATCAATTTAATTACACAGCTATCTTTACCCGTGAAACGATACAGTTGAATTTATACGTGGTTTCTAGATAAGTGAATTAATTTGATCCTGAAATAGATAAATAATTGAAGAGTTACGCAATACTTAGCCTTAAGATATAGACGAAACAACAAAAGTAACAATTTTGGAAACAAGGCTTTCAAGCACAACAACAACAGAATCGAGAAATCAGAAGATAAGATTGAGTTGAGCTTTGTATAAAATATAGTGTATCTTTGCTAGAAAATTCGTGTCCTTTACAATGACAGCTGAGCTCACTATTTATAGCTATAAAGAAGGTCCTAGGGTCGTGCCCTTCTTTAATGTCAATTATGAGGGGCATTGATGAAAATGTAACGGTGAACATAAATGCCAAATTTCTTGTGACGGGTGACTACTCTTAATGCTATGAATATTCTCTATTGAATGCTACCGGGAGAAGAGCATTTATCATATTTTTATGAGCATTATTCTTCCCTTTGACAAATGAAATAGTTGTCTTCAATCTTCAGTCATTCCCCTGTCTTGGGTTCCACGTGTCCCTTTCTCAGACGGCCACGTGTCATAACATATTTTACCCAATACTAATATCAATTTAAATTTTATGTACTAACAGGGTAAAAGTTTTTATTCAATCATATCATTTATAAAGTAACTAAAGATAAATATTTCATAATTATTTGATAGCATGATAAAAATAATAATTAACCTACTATAATAGGTTAAGTTATGCAGATAGTGTGAAATTTTTTAAAACTTTATGAGCATATAGCTTAAATCTTTGCCCAAACTTTTCTTAGATCAAAATAGAAGGTTCAAAATGAGTCGAATAGCGGGTTATAAGTTAACCCTCCCAACATGACATATTCCCCCTCCTTTTTTATTTAGTTATTTCTTTTGAAAGAGAAGAAGTGAAAATTAATATATTTTTCTTAAATTTCTCTGCTTAAGTTCTTCCAAAATTCACATCATTTTCAATTACCAAATTTGATTTTGTATGATTGGATTTGGATTGCATTTTGACTGTTAAGTCACATTGTTGTGCCCATTTTAACCCAATAATTGATAAGTTATTTTGAACTCAACCCGTTAAATCAAGTCAACATGTAAGCAGAAAAAATTAAAAATTTTGTAAAACAATTAGAGATTTTTTAGTAGTTCTCATCAAATATGAACAATAAAAGAAATAGAAAAGAAAATGAGGAAGAGAGAACAAGACAAAGCGAAAAAAGAGAGGGTAACGTTCTCCAAACAAACATGCTGGTTGGTGGCAAGACCTTGTCACATTAAATACGTGGATTTGAGTTATATTCACGTTATAAATAGTTTTGTACATTACTGTTGTACTTTTAAAAGTGTCACAATAGATTAGTTACTATCTTGTGGAAAAAAGAAAAAGATTTAATTACCATCTATAAGACTTTAACAGGTTACCAATTAATATTTATTTCAAAGATTTACTCTTAAATTTCTTTTTAATAACTTGATTGTGTAAATATTTTAAAATTGTTAATACTTAGAGCTAGGGCCGGCTTTAACCTTATCACAAGTCAGGCTAGTGCCTTAAGCCCCCAAATTTAGAGGGATCCATTTCTTAGAAATAATAGGTTCATACGTATTTAAAAAAAAAAATTAGTACTTTTAGTATAAAATTAAATTTTTCCTGTAACAATTGCCTCAAAGAGAAGAAGTTTTTCAAAATTATGCTCCATTGATAATATCTAAGATCAACAATGTCTCAAGAAAAATTAAAAGTATTGCCTATATTATCAATTGGAAAGGAATTATTAGAGGAAATATAAAGTAATCATTGACAACTTTGCATCTTAAAAAGCTAGAAAAATAAATTTCAAATAAAAATATATATCATAAATTTTTTTTCAAAGCTAGGCCTCATATTAAACATTGATTTTAGGCCACACATGTGCTTGAGTCGCCCATGCTTAGAGCTTAAACTCTCTCCCTATACAAATATACACACACCTCTCCTCTCAACGTATACACACACTTCTCGTTTTATTTTATAGTT
>MCJB01040327.1:0-23987 GCA_002018475.1 Nicotiana obtusifolia | reverse complement strand
GGGGGGGGGGGGGGGGGTATTATTTGACTGAGTACAAATTCTAAGAAAGAATGATTGACTTCTGATTTACACAAAAAATAACTTCATAATTTGTTGTGTTAAATATGTCATAGCCAGTGTTTTAATTTATTTTTTTTGATAGCCCGGAGCTCTCCCTTGAGTTGGGACAGGCAAAACACCCTGAGGCTTAATTGTGGGTTTTAGTTTAGTGAGGCTTACGCCCTTAGCTATCGACTGTGCCTTAAATCTACTTATTGCCTAGCCTCAAGCCTCGCCTAATAGTTTCCTATGCAAATCATGTGTTGAATTCTCTAATTACTATTGTTGACCCTCAAAATTCTTTAATGAATGAATGATAAATATTCTATTTTCATTTATAAAAATATGAAGATTGAGAATAACTCATATAACGAGGCATAGTATTATAAATTTACTAATTGATCATCATCATGGTGAATATCATTAATTTCTTTATGAAGTTTGTATTTTCACTTGCTATTGATTTTCATATCCTAGTTCTATGTCGCTCAAGCTTATCAGTCTTTTGTTATTTTGCTATTTGAAAGCAAATTGATAGTTATTTATGAAGGACTAATATTTTAAATTATAATATTGATACAGTTTATTGGTTATTTACTTTTAGGGAGGTAAAATGTATAGTTTGATAATATATTTACAGAATTGCAGTTTTTAATTGTTTGACAATTAAAACATTATAGTTTATACACCTCTCCTTGTGCCTCTGTCTATTAAAACATAGGTCATAACATTTATGTGGTTATAAATACAAAGGTTAAAAACATAATATTTTTGAGTCCCTGAAATAAATTATAAGAGTATATATTACGTAATCAAGTAGAGATTATGATGATTGGAGGTCAGTCAATGACTAGGCATATCTTCCAAATTCTAAGGCCCAATCATTGTTTTTCATTTCCCATATATAATCACAGCAAAACTGAATATTCTATTCTTCTCATCACAATTATCTTTTCTACTACACAATGAATAGACACACTGATAAAACAAAACAACCTCAGACACAATTTATTCTGTATAATTGTCTTTTTGTGTTCTTCATTTTATTGGTATTAACAAAAGCTGAATCAGTTGGATATGGATATACTGTCCGATCAGTAGGCGTTGACTCCTCTGGAAAGATATTGACTGCTCATCTTCAACTCATCAAAAGTTCTTCTGTTTTTGGACCTGACATTCAAAATCTCACACTTACTGCCTGGTAATTTCGAAACTCTCTGTTTATAATTACATCTTTATTAATGAAATTTCATCACTTTAAGTCTAAGTTCTTTGGGATTGAAATTTGGAAGTTGATGTTTTGAGTGGTGGACTCGGTTGAGTTGGTTCTTGATTAGGTGGACTCTTTTGGTGTTCAAAGTAAAGTCAATGGTTTAACATGTTGAATTGTGTGTACTTGTTAGTTATATTATGCTTCAATACGCCCCTTACGTGCCTTGAGCCGAGTGTCTATGTGAAACAGTATCTCTATGTTCACAAGGTAAGGATAAGGTTTGCGTATACACTGCCCTCCCCAGACCCCACTTGTGGGATTACGCTCGGATTGTTGTTGTTGTTGTACGTCTCTTACATGGTGGCTTGATTCTTTTTTCAAGGATCCATTACTTGGAAATACTTTTTTGCGTTTTGGGTAGCGATGAGATTTGAACCCAAGACGTCAGTTTGCCTGATATCATGTTGAAGCGTGTGAGCACCTCATCTAAAAATTAAGCTATTAGAGAGAGTAAATTGCTATTTCTCAGTTCTAAATAACTGCTCCTTGTTGTTGTTGTTGGTTTTTTTGTGTTAGGATTTTTTACACCATGACTCTTTTTAGTATCAAAAGATCTTTGTGATTTTGATTTAGATACTAGTTGTGGTCTGACAATTTGGATTCTCACCTAACTAGTACAATATCTATGATTGAATATAGAAATGTGCAGAATCAGACTGAACGGCATTTGGCATTCAGTTTCAGTAATGTTGTGAGGTTAGCCTTTTCTGTAATATAAAAGATGATTAATGGACTCTGTCTTGTTTTACATGTTGATCGATTCTTCAGCTTTGAGACAAAAGATCGTTTAAGAGTCAGGATTACGGATGCAGATCATGAAAGATGGGAAATTCCACTAGAATTTATCCCCCGCGAAACTCATTCTTTCCCCCGCAGCTCCCTTTTGGAGAAACATTCTTATTCCTCACTTCCATTATCAGAGGACACACATTACTTCCATACAGATACCATTTCAGACCTTATTTTCACTCTCTACAACACCACCCCTTTTGGCTTTACTATCAAACGTCGCTCCTCAGGTGACATTCTTTTTGACACCTCGCCTAGAAGTAACTCTCCGGACACGCTCCTTATCTTCAAGGACCAGTACCTTCAACTGTCCTCTTCATTGCCCACCAATAGGTCATCTATATATGGCCTCGGTGAGCATACCAAGAGAACGTTTAAGCTCAAACATAATCAGACATTAACTCTTTGGGATGCTGATATTGGTAGTGCCAATGTTGATCTCAACTTGTATGGCTCCCATCCTTTTTACATGGACGTCAGGTCTAATCCTGGCGCAGGGAGTACTCACGGAGTCTTGTTATTCAATAGCAATGGGATGGATATCGTATATGCTGGTGATCGAATTACCTACAAAGTGATTGGAGGGGTCATTGACCTGTATTTCTTTGCTGGTCCTGTGCCGGAGAAGGTCATGGAGCAGTACACGGAGCTCATTGGTCGCCCTGCACCCATGCCATACTGGTCTTTTGGTGAGTAATTTATACATGTGAATTACCTTGTCTTGTTGAGTTTATTCTTGTTATGTTGGTTTCCATTGGTTGCTGCGATTAGTTCTTGATTCTATGGTGGTGGTTTCGGTCTATGACTAATTATAAAATTGTTAAGCTAGACTTCGTTTCTACTCGGGAAAAACTAGATGCTTCTTTTCTACTGTTGAAAGCTATAATCCTGCCACTATTTTGTGTTGTTTTGTTTCTTTTTTCTTTTGTTTGTAGCTTGACATGAGTTCTTGACATTGTTTCTTCATGCATCTATTGCAATCTTTATTGACAGGCTTTCACCAATGCCGATATGGCTATAAAAGTATTACTGAAGTTGAGAATGTGGTAGCGCGCTACGCAAAATCTCAGATCCCTCTTGAGGTCATGTGGACAGATATTGATTATATGGACGGCTACAAGGATTTCACAGTTGATCCGATTAATTTCCCACTTGACCGGATGAAGAAATTTGTTGATAAACTTCATCAAGATGGCCAGAAATTTGTTCTCATATTGGATCCAGGTGAGTTTTGCCATATTGAATTTTCTTGGTTCTGTTGATATTTATTCTTAAATTGGGGCAGAAGTTGAGAAAATTCTAAAGGCGTTGGGACGAATGACTTAATCAAAGCACTCTTGTTTCTTTAATGATCCCAATGCTTTGGTCACAGGGATCAGCATAAATAGCTCGTATGAAACTTATAAGAGAGGTATGGAAGCGGATGTTTTCATCAAACGCGATGGTGTCCCTTATCTTGGCGAAGTTTGGCCTGGAAAAGTCTATTTTCCTGATTTCATAAATCCCAAAGCCAGAGTCTTCTGGAGTACTGAAATCAAAATTTTCCATGAAAGTTTCCCCGTTGACGGGCTTTGGCTTGATATGAACGAGTTATCTAACTTCATTTCTTCTCCTCCAAGCCCATCTTCTACTCTTGACAATCCTCCTTATAAGATCAATAACTCAGGAAGCTTACGTCCAATCAACGAGAAGACTGTCCCAGCAACATCAATACATTATGGGAACACCTTAGAGTACAATGTTCATAACCTCTATGGATTCCTCGAAGCTAAAACGACCAATGCTGCTTTAGTCGACATTACTGGTAAAAGGCCATTTATACTTAGCAGATCTACATTTGTGGGTGCTGGAAAGTACACAGCACATTGGACTGGAGATAATGCTGCAACTTGGGATGACTTGGCTTATAGTATTCCTAGCATTTTAAATTCTGGATTGTTTGGAATTCCCATGGTTGGAGCTGATATATGTGGCTTTGCTAAAAATACAACTGAGGAACTTTGCCGCCGTTGGATTCAGGTACATGTTCTGTTTTCTTTAAAGAAGTATGTTGCATATATCAGGAGTTTATTACTTCTGTTTGACAGTTCAAAAGTTATGCCCAATTCATTACCCATCACTGCATACGATATCTTATTCTTCTACTTTGCGCCTCCTGCTCCAATGTAACAATGTATAATCCAGGGCACAGGCGGATTCAGGATTTAAGCTCTACGGGTTCGCCTTTTAAGGTTCTTATTATTGAATCTATCATGAGTTCAGACCTACTATTTTTTGCAATTTTAGTGAATTTTTCGACGCAAATTTATGCACTGCATCGAAAGTACTGGATTCAGATGAACCCGATGATGCAACACTACATCCTCCTCTAATCCAAGGAGTCTACGTTTTTTTCCATTTTCAGTGTTTTCATATTGGTTTTCATAAATACATCACTTTTAATGGTTTGCTTAAAATACTCATACAGATGTTCATTTGTTAATATCACGTCTCTTCAATTGTAGCTAGGTGCATTTTATCCCTTTGCAAGGGATCACTCTGAGAAGTTTACTATCCATCAAGAGTTATATATCTGGGATTCAGTAGCTGCAACAGCTAGAAAGGTTCTTGGACTTCGCTATCGGCTCTTACCATACTTCTACACGCTAATGTTTGAGGCGCATTCTAGAGGCGTTCCTATAGCACGGCCACTTTTCTTTTCATTTCCTGAGGACACAAACACTTATGAAATCAACTCTCAGTTTCTCATCGGTAAGGGGTTACTGATATCGCCCGTGCTAACATCTGGAGAGGTTTCAGTTAATGCATATTTTCCGTCTGGAACCTGGTTTGACCTCTTCAATTATTCAAACTACGTGAATATGCAGTCCGGTAACTACATCAACCTTGCTGCACCTTCTGATCATATCAACGTACACCTTCAAGAAGGAAATATTCTGGCAATGCAAGGAGAAGCAATGACAACAAGGGCAGCTCGGGACACTCCATTCGAACTTCTTGTTGCCATCAGCGACAAGGGAAATAGTTCAGGCGAAGTTTACTTGGACGATGGAGAAGAAGTTGAAATGGGAGGAAAGGGTGGAAAGTGGAGCTTAGTTAGATTTTACAGTGGTGTTGTAAACAATAAGTTATATCTCAAATCAGAGGTTGTGAATGAAGAGTTTGCTATGAGTAAGAATTGGAAAATACACAAAGTGACTTTTCTTGGACTGAAGAAAAGGGTGAGTAGAATAAGTGCAAATAAGTTGACCACTAAAATGGTAGGCAAGAGACATGTATACTCAAGAATACGACCAAACTTTGACAGTACATCTGGTGTTTTGGAGATGTCAGGTTTATCAGTTCTCATTGGCAAAGAATTTAGTCTTGAACTAACACTTGCCAAATAAGAACAGCAATGAGTGAATCTTCCTAATGTAGAAACATGGAAAATTTTATCTGTTCTCATTTCCTGATGAACTGATAAAGCATGTAATAGTTGAAACTGAGAAATCAATAAATATTTGGTGAAGATGTCAGCTGTCTGATTGTTTGGAAATGTATGTTTGACTATAAGGTCACCACCTATTTTGTCTTTCTATAACATGGCGTGAGCACGTTGAACATGAATCATATGATCAATAGTCAGTCATATAGATTCTGCTAATTTATCACAATGAATGATATTAAGATAAGAAAATGATAGACCAAGTTCCTGGAACAATGGCTAAAACCTTAAAATCTCAGCTATTGCAGTAAAAAAAAAAGCCTAATATTCTTTAATCTGTGTTCGAAAATATATTCAAAAAACAGAAACAAGTAAAATCAGAAATGTAGAAGCAGAAAATTAATCCGAGCCCACTGAATTCACAGTCTTTCCTTAAGAAATCCCCTCTTAGTACTCGACGTTTAAGATTATTTCCTCCAAGATAGAACGGATAATCCTGTACTTCAAACCCCAGTGACCAACGAACTCAAAGATTAGTAGCAAATCACACTTACTGTTGTTTTCACTCTGTTAAAAACAATGAAGAAAGAAGGAGAATTCAGAATTTCTGTAAGAAAAATCTGAGGGAAAGATCATGTATTTATAGCCAAAAAGTTGGGTAATACCGAAGAGTTGCAACTCTTCCTTTTAAGACTGCAACTCAAAGTGGTTGTTTTATAAAACGATTGTTTATGCAAACCGCCAAATTCCAATTTTAATGGGAAAATCAAAACGGAAACAGTTGATTTGGATTAAAATAATATTAATTTAATCTTAATATTAACAAATAAATTTGGTCCAAAATTTAATCAAATCATGTGACAAACGACAATGACACAAGCCTTGCCTTCTTTCAATTCTTTAAGAGTTAGAAGAAGTGCAATTGTATATATACCAAATCAAAACTCTTTTCTTCCTCCAATATGGGACAATATCCCTTTGTAAAAGAGGTAAATTCAAATTTTTTATTTTTTTTTCTCCATTTCCAATTCACTCTATTTTAAAGCTATTTTAAGCTTAAACCCAACATATTCAGCTTTAGAACTAGAACAAGAAACATTGGATTGTTTAATAGCTACCTAAGAATTAAATAGAGCAATTGAAACTACGGTTGTCCAACGGGACGGGATGGGACCAAATAAACGGGATGGAAAGATATTTAGCCGGGACGGTGGCGAGACGGGCCTAAACGGGACGGGATAAATGGGACGAGACAATAAGCCCATCCCATCCCGCTAACAAACGGGACGGAACGGTTCGCCGGCCTTAAGTGGGCCTTTTTTAAAAAAAAAAAGTAATTATTTAAGCATTAAAGTCTTGTAATGAAATATTTTAGTAATTATAATAGAGTTATAATTTATTTAATATAATTTCAAACCATTAAATAACTAAGTAAGAGTGCAAGACAATTCATAAAAAAAAATCAAGGCTTAGAGCCTTTTATTTTATTAATAGAACTTTCACATACAAACATAATTCTTTTGAAGAGCACCTAATCTACGTAGCCACCTTCTAGGAAGGGTTCTGTTTGAACTAAGCCTCTTAGTAGCCAATTACAAATCATCATACTAATATTTGTAAGCTCATATATAGCTTCGTTGTAACTTATCTATAATTTCTCTCAGACATTATTCTGGAATTGGCAATGTTGATTGATGTTCCATGAGTTCCATGCCATCATCGCTCCCAGTGCTAAGTATCTCATTGTATTCTTCTTCTTCCCTAGTGGTTAATTTTTCATAACCAAGATTTCTTCTTTCTGCATTAATTCAATCTCTGAATAATACGGAAATCTCTAGGTTGTCCTCTGCTAATGAATATTTATGATCTCCGATTTGAAATCTTGCCGTGCTAAAAGCATTGTCCGATGCTACTGATGATGCTTGAATAGCCAGGATATCTCTGCCATTATTGAAAGTGTTGGAAAAGCCTTGCCACGCTCCCTACACCATGCCAAAAGTTGTTCGTTGCTTTCTTCGTCTTTAATACTTTTCAATCTTTGATTAAGATAAAAATCGAGTTCATCATCAATAGAGGAATCAAACCTGCTATATCATCCATACCTTCCCATAGAACTTCTACTCTAGTCGTAGAAGCAGAAGGAGCAGTTTCACCACCTGTTGTTTCCATAGATTTATATTTATCAAACATTGATCTAGTATAAGAATATATGTTAGCTTGGCAATCTTCGAGAGATGGTTGTTCATTTTCTTTAATTGCTAAATTCTCATAAATTTTACGAACAAGTCCCTTTGCACCTCTTAATTTTAAAGATGGGTTAAGTAGAGTAGAAATTAAATAAACTTGGGGAATAGGGAGAAAATACTTTTTAAATTTTGCAGTCATTTCATTAATGGCCGGTGCATAAGTTGAATTTGTTTTATACTTACCAAATACAACAGAAATTCTTTGTGGAACAGACGGGACAGGCGGGATGGGACAGGACAGAACGGGATAAACGGGACGAAATGGGCAGCCCGTCCCATCCCATGTACCGTTTAATATAGGATAAACGAGATGGGACGGAATGGGAATCGGGATTGGAACAGGACGGGACGGTCCGTCCCATTGGACAGCCTTAATTGAAACAACACTAACGGGTCGCAAAACGATGAGTATCCGGACAACTAGCCAATTGACAATAGAATATTTGAATTTTTGATAGATCCAATATTTACAAATAGCCTATGGTGTTTTAGTACCTTAGTGGGTTGTACAATACAGTCAACAACAAGAAAAATGAAATCTTTCAAAATATATAACACACAATATAATATGGTATGAAACAATACGTTATGAAATGACAAAAAACGATATTAGTCCGAATAGTTTGTAACAGAACAAAAGAACTTGGTATGATATTTTGTCATTCTTTTTCTTCAATTCCTTTTATTTTTATTTTTATTTTGCTAAATATAATCAGTTGGCTAGCTAGATGTGAATAAGTTTGCATGTGTAGTACATTTGGGAATTGGGATGGTGAAGAGCACGAGCAATATTAAATTGCATAAATATTAGTATTAATTACTGGTGGCCTGGATTTCCTTCAAACTTGTCCCTACAATTATTTGATTCAGCAACTGTGACAGAACCACTGGAGTCCAAAGTATCAATTATTGAGTTGAACACTAATATACCATTTTGGTTAGTACTGGTGAAAGTGGTTTCTTTCTGCTGTGTTTTACATGAAGGAGGCATATGGTCAGTCCAATATTTAAAAAAATATTTCCAAGATTATTGAGACATATGTGCAAATTAAACAAGTACTCGAAATTTTACCTACTAAAGTTAGCAATATTTATTAAGGTTATTCAACAAGACACTGAAGAATACATAATGGTTGGTTTCATAATAAGATTCCTTCATTTATAAATTAAAGGTCTCGAATTTAAGTCTGAAATGGAAAAGCTTAATTAAATATGACCATCAAGATTAAAACGACTCTCAAGAAGTAAATGGTCGGATGGACGGTATTTAGGTTAGTTCTTCTTTTTATTTTTACATCATTCGTATATTTCTTTTTCGACGCAATGTACCAATATTTGTCAAAAAAGTATATATACTTAATAATCCATAATTTTGTCGATGAATCAAATGACAACTTGGTTCATTATATATATTATTTTTTCCCCTTTAAGCTGTCTTAATATTGCAGTTTTACAACTCACAATAAATCCATAAGCTTATATTACATTTGTCTCAAGAATCTAAAGTTGTACAACAAGGAGATTATGAGCCACTTTATTGTGACATAATAATATGGTGGAAAACTTTCCTGAAAGGAGAAAAGTAATTACATTATTTGACCACTTGAGTAGTGTTCTTTTTCCTTCATCGTCTTGTAAATTGTCTTCAAATAAATCCAAGAAGGTCGTGTTTGGCATGAATAAAAATATAGAAACTTACTCTCACTATTCAACACTTTCTAAAAAGTATAAACAATTTCAAATGGACTATTGGAGAAAAACATAAGCGAAGAAAGTCATTTTTCCCTTATTAATGAAAAACATTTTTTATTTGATTCCAGGAAATGATTGAAAGAAGCAAAATTGAGGACTCTTATTGCATTCAACAAAGAAACAAGTACACAACAATTTCCACTGAAGAATTAGACAAGAAAACTGAACTACAAACAACAGCTTTTGAATTCAAAGTTCATCTATACTGAAACCATTTTAAAAATAGCAACCTCCATGTTTTTCTCTTTAGGGTAAGAGGCTGTAATAGGTAGAACTCGGGACTCTGTTTAGGCCTGATCATTCAACAGAATCTTATAAGCAAAAGTACGGGACAAGCGCACAGATAGCCATTCTTAGGGATGCCCTTTAGAGATTAGCGAGTACTTACTTTGTCTTGAAATTTTAAACTAAAAAACTTAACTTCAGGACAATTCAGAACATATTTGTCCCAAAAACTAAAATTCAGGATGCACCGGCTAATTTCTAAATACAGCCATATAAAGTGGCTACCTGGTGTCATTTCAGCACTTCACTTAGGCAACCCAGTATCAGGGTTGAGAAGAGCTTGACTTTCGTCACTTATCAAAACTGGACCTCTACCAGGTCTAGTGCATATGAAGTAGCTAATTTCGCCCTTACATTTCTGAACTGGAACCTTGTCCTTAATTTCTGGAGGTGGAGGCAATGCTTCTACATCCTTTATCTCCTGAATTCCAGCATCCTTCAGTATTGATTTATCACCTATGACGTAGCTGGAGAGAGAAGAAAGAAGAAGGGAGAAGCAGTGAATATGATTGCCTATTGGTACCAAATGGTCCAAATCATATTCATTCTATTTACACAACAACTATCAAAAATTTGATAGCGGATGTACCTGTTTAAATCCGTTTCTGAATTTGGAGGAAAGTGGAAGAGCAGCCTCTGGAGTAGAAGTGCAGCAGACATTCTGTTACGTGCAATTAGAACTGCATTTGGCCCCGCATCAAAAGTATATGCAACCTGGCAACATTTTTACACTTGGTAAACTAAGAAGACCATATACATTCATTTATGTTACTATAAACCTACTTTAAAAGTCAAACTACTGAATTTAGACCCCAATAATGCAACTTAGCCAAACACTCAATTGTCAATCAGAACCGAAAAAGGCTTGAAATAGATAGGTGTTCTTGTATCGCTTGATATAGTGTCAAGATCTCAGTGATAACCGATATTATGAAGTAACTGAAAAGCAGTAATCTCAAACCAGCTCGACACCAAGCCCAAGACCGGGGAGAATTCAGTTGGAAGATAACTCAGTTTGCGGAGTTGTCAAACAGGAATGTAGATGGAATTGAGGAGAGGATGCAATACATTTTAGAGAATGAAACAAAAATTCCAGCTCAGAAGGATAATCACTATTCTGCCTCAAGTATCTAATATCCACAATTCTAGCTCAAGTATTGAATTCTATGACAGATTTCTTGGGCATAATAAATAGAAGGTAACAACTCTTGCAGTTGTGTTCTTTTACACGGTTAATAGAGCATTATTCATGGATGGACAAAATCATGCAGCTATGCATTTGAAAAAGATTACGGTAAAGTAGAAAAACCTGTGGAGTTCCTTCTGAACGGTTCCATTTCTCAACACAGCTGATTATCCTGAAAATTGAATGCACCATTAAGACTTACTTTCCTCTATTCTAGACATTAGTAAAAAAAATTCAAGTTCAATTCTTCTTTAAGAAAAGAAGTTCTGAAAACACCTCATTTTAGTAGCTTGAAGTTAAGAACTTGCCTATAAGATGTGTCATTCATGTAGAATATAGGAGGGCTAGTATCCAGGCATACTGCATGAAATTGATTGCTGTCTGCACAAGTCAAGCGAGTGAAAGTTGCAAAATCACGTTTTTGTATGGCTTCTTCCATCTGAATTATTCGCTTTGGCACTACTTCCTGAAAAATCCCAATACAAGAATGAAAAGTCAATACTTCTAATACAACTCTCACCAATTGAATAGAGGTTAACTTAAAGAACCAAGTGAAAATGTCTGGAAGATTTTGAGGACGTTAATTGAAGATGCAGAATCCAAATGTAAACAAGAGGACAAGAGAAACACCTTTGCCCTCTGTTCTATCAGCGCACTTGTTTCAACAGTCTCAAGCATTCCTGAGGTGCTACTTGTTTCCTTCTGCCGTGAGCTCACCTGAAAATACAGCCAAAACATTCAAAAAGAATCAAATTTTTTGACGTGCTTAGGAAGAAAAATAAACACAAAACTGTCCCAATGGTCAAATTTATTTGATTTATTTCACTGAACTTCAAAAATCCATAGTGAAGAATGTGCAGATGAGTTAAGAGGGGGACGGCATAAAATTGTGAAGAAATGAATAAAAAGTATAAGTTGAAAGGAAAGTGGGGAAACTATAAGATGACTACTAGAAATGAGAAGAAAATAAATTAAGGAGAAGGTAAAAGTAAATGGTCCGAAGTATACAAATTGGTGACCTTATAGTTTAAGTGTTAGTTGTCATGACAAAAACAGCAGAAAACTAGGTTTTCCTTGCTTTCTATATCCAGTATAGCACAATGGGTCTGGTTACGGCAGCTCAGAGTTTCTAAAACAAGGATCTTCCAAGATCTCAAACTCGACGCACAGGTACATATACAAAGGTTAAAGAGTCCATCAAGATTTTCTTTTTGTGTTTGTTAAGTCCCAAGGAGTGCAGTTCCAATAGGATATATTGACATCACTTCTCCATATTATTATCTCTGAAAAATCTCAGATACACAAAAGTAATGCTCAGACAAGATTTCAGAGAAAAAGATGACACCAAAAGGAACAAGAAACAGTAAGTGTTACAAAGAATTTCCCTTTTCATAATGTGAATACGTAGGAGGAAGATGAGAGAGATGTTTTCTTTTTCCTAAAAGTCTAGCAACAATATAAATTGCTTAACTTTTAGACAAACAATGATAATGTGGATGGAGAAGTACATACCACGGCAATGATAATGACAAGCTCATCCCAGTGTTTCTCATCTACAAGTTGAACAGCAATGCTATCCTTTCCATTTTCCTCCTGCACATATCCCGGGAAAGGCAATACAACAACAGTGAGAAGATAAGATATTTGTTGAGAGAAGCACAAGACAAGGACTCATAAACCAGACGTACTTTTCCCATAACCCACTTAACAAATCCCCCATATAAGCTTCGACAAGCACTTCCTGAACCTTGCCTGAAGTGAATAAACAAAGTTGTCATTTTGACCTATTTATCTGAGCTATAAAATCTCAGTTATCATAGGGTAACTTAATAAACAAGACCAATGAAATAGAGAAAGTAAGAACATATGAGTAGAATTCACTATAGTCCTATCTAGTTAATTGGACAAAATAGGACCAACAAAATACAACCCAACAAGCTAAAAGAATTAGTTACAACTGACATAATCTACCTGGCTATGGCAGAAAGCTTACCGTTGTCCTCTTGCACATTCATTAACTTTGCAAGGGAATAAACTACATAGAGAAAGTAGAAATTAGTTGTATCCATCGGAAGCCTTAGAAGAATAAGATTGAAGAAAGCAAGGATTCAATAAAGATGAGACAATTAGGTTAAAAAAACAATAGCACTTGAAGAAAAAACTAATTCCACGAGTAATGTAGTATATTATATACTTATCAACACAAAAATCATAATATGGGCTAACTTAGATCAATTGTTTACTCATTGTCGTCGTAATTTCATTACATATTTACATAAGGAATGAAAATATGCAAACAAAAGATAAATGGAATATAGACAAAATATTTACCAACTCTTACACACTTATGTAGCATGGTGGAATCTAGTACCACTAACTCATCCAATACATGGACTAAAAAGGGGGTTGGAACCCAAACAAGCTCAAATGCACAGATAGGATGTGTTAAAGAACTTATAACTAAGGGAAAGGTATTCTATTAGTAGAAATTAGCAGGTATCTCTATAGTTCCACTAACAAGTTCATTCTTTTGATGACCACTTACAAGATATCAGAGCTAAAATAATAAGTTACCAGAAAACCAGTTGCAGGAAAAAGGAAATGGTAAAAGGAAGCTCCAATCGATTTGAATTAGCATCAGGGAAGCCAACATTACTTGATTAAACTGTAGTATATGTGTGTTGAGAAACTTAGAGAAACATAAGGCATTAACATAATGGACAGCATATGATCAAATAAATGTTTGCAGTTTTCAATTAGCTAAATTATTCTGTCACTTAAAACTATTTGCTTCTCAAGAAACATGGCACACTACAGATAGATCCAAAGGTCACTCCAAGAGAGGAACACCCAGAAAAGAGAAATGCAGAACTTGAACTAATGAGCTAGAAAAAGTACTTAACTTTATGGACTAGAAAGATAGAATGACCAATACTATCAAAAAGAAAGTAGCAAAAATCATAAGAGAAGAAAAGTTCACAGAAGGTTATTACTTTTTGTTTGCTTTGAAGTCAAATCACAGATTGAGATACAGGAATGCTTAAAAACATCTATTTCAGATATTGTGAACTCCAACACAAGATTATAACATATAAGGTAAATCAAAATATCCGAAAAGCTTTCCTCCCACATAGCGTTTATACAAATATTTGTCAGATAAGGTCAATATCTTCATCTCCTGCAGCCACTGTTTTCATAAAGGACTAAATTCTACAATAATAAAGTAATCATTCCTTTTCAAGATTCATCATGATCCTTGGTCTTTAAACTTAACAGGCAGTAGAAGATCAAAGAAACGAAATAGTGAAGCGACAAAATGACTTTAGAATTTAAGTAACAAAGAAATGGTTAGCAGTACCTAGGCAGGCAAAGCCAGCAGCTGAGGAGGCCAAACCCGCAGCAGTAGGAAAATTATTATAAGAGGCAACATGCACATGCAGGTTCTCCCAATCCTTTTTCGCGATCTTGATACCCCTCTTCTCATCCTCAACATCATTAGCACGAGCGCGAATTTCCCTAAGACAGTTTTGGTATCTGCCACCAGAGAGGGATATTTCCTAAAGCGACCAGTAAAAGCAAAATTAGAAAGGATCAAAGGCTTCCTAGAAATAAAATGGATGAAGAAGGAATCCCTACGAGCTCCGTTTTCTAAAACTAAGATAGTATGAATTGCACTTTCGAAGATCTTAATTTTCCTCACTGCTATATTTACTATGTTTTAGCAAAAAAACTGGAAAAGATGATCAACGATTCAACCAACGATGGAACTAAAACGGCATACTGGATTATTAAATCTGTGCATAGGTAAAAGAATAATCATACATTCACTCTCAACCCCAAAGGGGAAAATAGGTAAATTAGCAAATAAATTCAAACAAGAATGAAGACTCAGTATGAAAATGGAGCCCAGTTCCCTACTCCTTATTTAAACCTCCTTGATTCTACTACATGTAGTCACACAAATAGACACTCAAAATGTTGCACTATTACAGCATAAACAGCCTAGAATAGTATGTAGCAGCTAAAAGTGAATCCTGACCAATATTTACACTCTTAAGACTCTTCTTTTCCATATTACATGACAATCTTTCCTTTTTAGTCTGTTAAAAAAACCTCACCTTTCTTTATATGGGAACTTTTTACCATTAAACTTTTCAATATACCTTTAAAGGAGTAACTTTACAACTATGGAAATGTCGTTCCATCCTTAAGACAACGAGTTCTAGGGGTACTTTTGGTATGTGCGAAAAATTCTTTCTTTTTTAAAATCCATGTCTAGTCAAAAACTGCAACATAAAATAAAATGGAGGGAGTAAGATTTTCCAATAGATTTAAAATTCTATGTATTGACAGTGCAAAAAATATTTACACAACTAAGTCACCTAAAAGACAATTTCATATATCTCTATTCAATAACGTTGACTAGTAACCTAGAATAAATGGCAACTTTTTTATTTTTTTATTTTAAATTTCTTTATTACAACAGGAGATGCTACGCTACTATGATCCACCTCAATTATGAAAGGCGGACAGCTCGCCAAGTAAGCTAACCTTCAACCCCGAATATATGGTAACTAACTTGCTATGACATGTTAAATTACACTGAATATATGGTAACTAACTTGCTATGACATGTTAAATTACACTGATGGTGTACACAATTCATTACAGAAAACAAAAGCAGCCTGTGCACTGAGCTCCCGCTATGCGCGGGGTCCGCGAAAAGGCCGGACTACAAGGGTCTATTGTACGCATCCTTGCCTTGCATTTCTGCAAGAGGCTGTTTCCACGGCTCGAACCCGTAACTTCTTGGTCACATGGAGCAGTTACGTCAAGGCTCCCCTTCACACAATTCATTACACTATCCCTATATATAACTTAAAATCCTTTTCAACCACAAAAATCAATCCTCATTAGCTCACTAGAATAAATAATGACTAAAATTCACAAATTAAAATTAAAAAAGAGAGAAATTATATTTTACCTTGCCATTAAGCCACATGCGATCTTGATTAAAAGCAGGGCTAACAGCAACAGTGGTAGTGGTACAAAGGTGAGCAGGATCAAGGGTTACACTAATACTATCATTAATAGCAAGAATTAGATTCTCATCCCTTTTTCCCCAATACTTTATCACCGCTATGTTAGTGGGTGTCTGCGCCGTTACCATAAGCACCCATTTTTGGGATTCCTCCGCCATGCCAAAGAAAATGATTGCAAGAAAGTATTTAGGATTGAAATTGAACCACACACAGAAGGGGAATTTATGTTGGGATTTCTGAAATTTATGGTATTGTGTTTGTTGTTTCTAACCTCCTTTTGAATGAAAATAGTTTATTTCTTATTTGGCACTTTGGGTGTTGGGGTCCACGCTTTTGAACAAAATTGTGTTAAGGATGCAAAAATAGTTACATAATCGAAATAGTTATTAGGTAATTATTTAATAAAATATAATTTAAAAAATTTTGATAGTGTGAATAATTTTTACATTTTATGTACATAACTTTGAATACATGGAAGATGGCACTGATGTGTTTTTCCTTTTATTTTTAGTTTAGCCTTTTTATGTTAAAGAAAATACTGATTATTGAAAAATATTATATTTTAATTTAAAATTATAATATTTTTGTGACTATTAAATGAAGAAAATAACAATTACTCTTATTGACCATCGATCCCATAATATAAGAAGTGGTCATTGCTCTTTATAACCCCTCTTATTAACTCACTAAAAGGACAAATAACTCACCAGGTGCCATCATATTGCGAAAATAACGTTAGAAGCGGATGGTCTTAAATTTTTGACCTTGCTTATCGTACGAGTAAACCTTCAAGTTTAATAAAATATGACCTTAAATGTTTGTTCATGAGGCAAGCAGATAAAAGGTTTGCACATAGGATAAGTAGAGGACAAAAATTCAAGACCACCCCTTATAGTGTTATATTTATATTATTTTTTGACATTTATTCGTAAGTCCTGCCCAAAAAAAGATTGAAAGACTAGGTATATTTGAAATTAAATCTCTGATATCTTCTGCATTATTTTACTCCTTTTTTTGGGTAACTAATTGTATTTTATTAACACCAAAGAGTCAATTACAAAACCATAGCTAACAGGTAATTAGGCAATATCACTCACTGCAACAGGTCACCGGAAGGATAAAAACAGGTAATTATCCTTAAAAATGATTATTAACCTGAAAAATAAGGCAATGTCACTCATTGCAACAGGTTAAAATATTAATAAATCATTAATTCTTTATCTTTTGTGAGGACCCTATGATAAAGTTGGATATTTCAATAAGTTGAATATTTCTATTCCATTTTTCGGCCATCCAAAATATATATCAAATAGTAATTCAAATAAAGGGCACAACATTAACCTAAAATTTATAAAAATATGGATTTAAGTTATGACAGTGTGAAGATTGTTTTACTCAATCAGTGAGTTCTAACTTGTATTACCAGGCTAATTACCCTTTTACCATATTATTAATTAACATTTATTAAAAAGTTACCGTAATTATTTTAAAAATATCTTAATTATATTAATTAAATTATTTTTCCCCCTAGTCAGTCAAATAAAGGGATCTTAAGCTATGGGATGGTATTTTAATAATTGTCTTTCTTTGATTGCACGAGAGCATAAGCTAAGGTAGAGGAATATACTCCCCTTATGAGTAAGAGAAACAAACGATTAAAAGAATAAAATAAAGACTTATTTTATACTGACAGTATAAGACTTATTACAATATTAATAAATTTTAATATATGATAGTAGATTAAAAATTATTTTTATTAAATTATTAATTAATAGTATCTATAGAAAGATTTATTTATAATTTTTTAATAGATAATCTAATCATATAATATTTTATAAGTCATTGATGTATAGAACTTAAACCTTAAAAAAACAGTGAAAAATGTGCGTATTTTTGGACTTAAGCTGAATAAGATAGACGAACGCCAAATTTCACCAACCCCAACATCGTATTCGCTCAAATAAAGGCAGCAACAACACCCTTCCCCACTTATTTTAATTTATAGAATTATCTAAAATACTTATTCTACTATTATTTGAAGACTTAGGTAATATTCTTTTTAACTAGGATATCTTAAAATATATGGAAAATTTAATTATAACAAGTTATAATTTTAATATATTTTTGTAGTTTTTAAATATATATAAATTTTATCTAAAATATTTGAAAATTGATATGTCCATTCAAATTAAAATCTAGAACCCGTCCTTATTTTTGGTGGGAAGAAACAATAATACTTTTAATTTGACATCTCGGCCTTTTCCAATTTCTAAAAGGGAGCTACCATTTGGCCACACTAATAATGGCCCAAAGCGATGGCTACACCCATGTAAAGCTAAAACCCTTGATTTCATATTTGGTTTACTAGTCATTATTGTCCTCCAAAATATTTTTCTCCCAAACAAACTAATAATTATTGATTATATATATATATTTATATATATATATATGTATGTATGTGTATATATATATATATATATATATGTGTGTGTATATATATATATGTGTGTATATATATATGGATGGGAAGATCGAAAACCTATGTATACGTATATTGTTAAATAAAATTTATATGGTATATAAATTGAGTAACCTTGTTATACCATATATATATATGATAAGGGAGCTTTCATTAAACACATAATTCACCACCCTTCCTTTAACCGAAATATGAATGCTAACCAAAAAACTAATTCGGAGCCATACAACTTGAATAACAACCTAGAAACTAGGTCGGAGCAACTAAGGTATGCATTACACATATCTTTAAGGTTGAATTCGTACGACAATTTGTTGAATGAAGATGAATGGGTCAACATTGATTCAGACGGCAACTTGAATGATGGATGATGATAATGGTGATGATGACGATGACGATGACGATGACGATGACGATGACGATGACGATGACGATGATGACCATTATGTAAAGGAAGGGGAGAAAGTGGAGAGAACAGAGAAATGTCTAATGAGTTTAATGAAGAAGATCTAGTAATAGGTCCAATTACTGAAATGTGGTTCAGTAATAATGATGTTATGTTTGATTTTTACTAAGAACATGCAAGATTATCATGGTTTTGTATTGTCAAAAGACCATCAAACAAAAAAGGTGGTGATATTGTAAGGTGTGTGCAATGTGGTTGTGATAGGTCTAGAAAACAAAAAAATAAGCATTTTACCAATAGGAGGAACTGACGTGCTAAATAAATGAAATTTTGGAGGAAAATGGTTCATGGCGTGTTTCAAAGGTGGTTAAAAAGCATAATCACCAATTGGAACCAGCACCATCGCGATTGATGGCTGGACATAGGTTGCTTAGTAATTCTCTTAAGAGAGCTCTTACAACCAAAGATATTGCTGGCTTAAGACCCTAAAAAAATATAAGAGTCGCTGAAGTACTTGCTGGTGGCCCCGAAAATTTAGGTTGTATACTAAATGACTGTAGAAATTATATTTTGAAGAGTAGAAAGCTTCAATTGCAAGAAGGGATACACTATCATTACTCAAGTTCTTCAGTGACATGCAACAAAAAAATAAGAAATTTTACTACTTCGTAGATGTGGATAGTCTTGGTCGACTTCGTAATGTCGTATGGGTCATTCACACTCTAAGGTTGCATATGAGGAGTTCCATGATGTAATATGCTTTGATACCACATACCTTGTGAATCGATACAATATGCCATTTTCTTCATTTATTGGTGTCAATCAGCACAGGCAGTCCATACTTTTGGGATACACTCGTATGTCTAGTGAGGATATAACAAGTTACAAAATGATGCTCCTTACATGGCTTGTGACTCTAAGCAATGTTCATCCATTAGCTATCATGACTGACTAATGTGATAGTATTACGGCTGTCATCAATGCATTGATGCCAAATACGGTACATAGATATTGTATATGACACATATTTGCAAAGTAGCCTATGAAGTTAAGCGGAGTTCTTGATGGTAAGATTGTAAAGGAAGAATTTAAGGCTTTAGTCCTTGATAGTATTAACATTGCTGAGTTTAAGAGAAGATGGACTGATTATATTGCAAAATATAACTTAGATGTAAGGAATTGGTTTTATAAGCTTTATTTGGAGAAGAAAAATGGGTTCCTGTATACCTAAATGACCACTTTTGGGATGGGATATTGTCCATACAAAGAAGTGAAGGAATGCATACTTTCTTTCATGAATTTATCACCCGCCAAAGCACTTTGAAACTGTTTGTTCAACAATATGAGTTAGTCATAAGAGCTAAGTTCGAGAAAGAATTGGAAGTTGAATATAGGTCAAGGTGCTTTGAACCAAAATGTTTGTCTGAATTCGCACGGGAGAATAAACTTCAAGCATGCTATACTCGTGAAGTATTTGAATTTTTTCAAGTACAGTTAAGGAAACTGTACCATTGTAAAATCAGCACCTCTGAAGATCATCAAGCAAACCCTGGAGTGGAGAAATACATTATAACAGATTATTCGCTCAGTAGTTCTAACACTAGAGATCCATTTGTCTTCACGGTTGAATATACACCTATTGACGAATATCTAAGTTGCAGTTGCAAGTGGTTTGAAATAAGAGGTATTCTATGCTACCATATACTTAACGTGTTGTCTCATAAGAGGATTGAAAACGTTAATGAAAGGTATATATTGAGAAGGTGGAGAAGAGATGTTGTTCGTCCACACTTGAAATGTTTCATTCTAGGAGATTGCTCATGTATGACTTCTGGATACATGATGTACATGAAACTATTGAAGCATTTTGAACGGGTTTGTGATATTGCATTGGACACTGAAGTGATGAGGCAATATATTAAGTATGATTTGAACATATTGGAACATGACATTTTGAATTAGGATGATGATATGATAGTTTCAAATTGAGAATTGGAAGATATATATGATGGTGTGGGTGAGGGTGAGGGTGAGGGTAAGGGTGAAGGAATAAATATAAGAAATCCTAGATAATTAGGTTCTCATGAACGTCCAAGGTTGAATAGATTTAGGGGCTAATTGATTCATACTTTAGAAGTTCACAAACAGGTGGTGGAAGTGGAGTTAGAGGTAATAGGAGGGGTAGAGGTGGTAGTAGAGGTGGTGGTAGAGGCCATAGTAGAGGTGATGGTAGAGGTGGTGGAACTCCTCGGCTAGCGGAAGGAATTGAGATAAAGTATAACAAATATAATTAATTATATTTTTTACGTAAAGACTTATGCTTATTAGTCTTCTTTACTCTAATTATAACAAGATGATGCAACAGTTCACCACTGAGTAGCTTGCCTGATCTAAATAATGAAGCAAACTAGGAAGTGAAAGACTTGACCGTTTAGTTTGAGATGATTTAAATTTGGAACTTATTTAATTTGATTTGAGATAGATTCGTTTTTAAGTTATTGACTTTGTTTTGTAATGAGTTTAAACGTGTGGTATTATAATTGTCATTGTTAACTGATTCATTTTATTGTTACTTGCTTTGAATTTAGAGGACTAAACTAACAAAATGTTACTAGTCGCAGCTAGAACAAAAGTGAAAGACTTGACAAGATTAAAACCAGTACAAAACTATGGACTAAAATACTCACATCTTGACATTACTAAAAATGAAAGATCCAGTTTGCAACTTAAAACCCTACCTTCAACCCCTATCTTGGTATTCAAACAGTTTTTTTCCGGAAATATAGTTACCCAGTTGTACTATTAAGTAAATAGGCCCCAAATTCAGTTTTAATTGAAGCATTAGATCCGTATCGAAATTTCGGAATAATAGTGATAATTGGTAGAAAAAGTACTAATTGATGTATAATTTATCCCATATTTAGCTTTTGTTTGTTTGGATTTGGATGTTAATCACATTGATTCATGTTAATATAATGTGTTTTTATGTGTAGGAATGAGTTAAAAGCAATCGGGGACGAAACCGGGGAAGAAACGAGCTAAAACAAGAAGAAATGGACGAAGGAGGACACCAGCCCACAGGCCAGCGCCCAGCGCTGCCTGTGGCGCTGGAACCAGTGAGCCTGAAAAACATTCTGCCTTCAGTCCCCTGGCCAGCGCCCAGCGCCCCCCAGGGGACTGACTTCGGGAATTGATTCCTACTTCGCCTAGAAGACCCCCAAACCGACCCAAAACCTTCCCAACTCCTATATAAACATCCCTAAACCTATCTAAGAGATATAGAACCTGATTTTGGAGCAAGAGGAGGCCTAGGAACATCAACAACACAACAATTTCTCAGTTCATCAATCCAAACTAGTATCTTTATTTTAGTTTTTCTTACTTAGTTATTTGATTTTGTTGAACATGAGTGGCTAATCACCCCTTGTTCTGGGGTTGTGATTAGCCATGAATATTGTGTTTCTAACTTCATGATTTCGTTTTAATAGTTAATGTGGATAAGATTGTTTCTTCAATTCTATGCTAAATTGCTTAATTGCTTTGGCCATCAATTAAGTTTTATCAATTATCTATGCCATGTTTGAGAAAACTAAGTTTAGATTAGAATAAGAATTGAAGAGAGCATGTTCTTAATGTTAAAAAGAGCGGATTCGTGGTTAAGATAGGAATATACTTAATCACCATGCTTAATTATATAATCGTGTTCTTCATGCATTCTTGCTAGATTAATTCCATAGGAATATAGGTGTTAATCTTGTTAGGAATAGGCAAATAGTACTTCGGAAGAAGGCTATGAGTATTATTATCGATCAATTAGCAATCTCACATTAACTATGCAAACGATAAAATCAATTAGAACGCAATAGGATTGGAACTAAAATCACAACCCTAGAATATTTATTTTATTGATTACAAACACATAATTATTCTTTGCAAGTTTTAGATATAAATTAGCAACATACCTTAGAATAAACCAACTATTCACTTTGATCCTTGCTTGATTAAATAACGATATTAGTTGTTCTAAAGTAGTTAACTTAAGTCCCTTGGGTACGATAATCCGGACTCATCGTCCTATATTACTTGTCGATCACGTATACTTGCGTGTGCGTAGGGAGCAACAAGTTTTTGGCGCCGTTGCCGGGGACTTAAAATTCCGCTACTTTACAATTTCAGCTTTTATTTGTTATTTATTCAAGTTATATTAATCGGCGGACATTGTTTGCTTTGACACAGGCTTTTCTGTTGAATGCGGAGAAGTAGAAGTGCAAACAACCTGCTTCCCTTTGATCCAGAGATTGAACGTACCTTACACAGATTAAGGAGGGAAGTAGACGCCAGGACCAGAACTAACCCAGAGCTGGACATAGTTGTGCAACCGCAGCCTATCGAGATGGCAGGAAACGCAGAAAGGGAAGTGATCGAAGCTGCAAGGCCTAATCTGGCCAATATGACTCAGGCAATTGTCAAGCCCAAGATCACAGGACATTTTGAGCTGAAGTAGTATATGGTGCAACTCATCCAGTCGACGGGCCAATATGTGGGGCTGTCTCACGAAGACACATTCAGAATTTCTTGGAGATAACAGACACGTACAACTACCCGAATGTGTCAAAGGATTACGTGAGATTGACGTTGTTTCCCTTTTCTCTGTTGGGGGAAGCAAAAGAGTGGCTACAGAAGGAGCCAGCAAACAGCATATACACATGGGATGATTTGGCAAGAAAGTTTCTGATAAAATTCTTTCCCACCAAGAAAACCAAATCACTGAGAAGTCAAATTTTGGGCTTTGAACAGAGAGAGGGGGAAACCCTTAGACAGGCATGGGAGAGGTACAAAAAGTTACTTAGAGACTGTCCACACCATTGCCAAACAGATGAGGTACTCGGGCATACATTTGTTAACGGTTTAGATGAAGCCTCCAAGATGAACCTTGATTCAGCATGCGGTGGAAGTTGCATGGCTAAACCTTACAGTGAAATCCAACTTTTATTGAACAACTTTACAGCCAATGACCATAATTGGCAAGGTGATGGTGACTCACGCAGAGCCATAAAGCAGAA
>MCJB01040316.1:0-100993 GCA_002018475.1 Nicotiana obtusifolia | reverse complement strand
GTATGTTTAGGCCGACCACACTTAGGTAGGCAATATTAGGACGTTTTATTAATGTTTGAGGTTCGAGGTCGTCCCCCTTAGTTAAAATTGTCCGGGGAATGCCCCGAAGGACTTGTGTATATTATATTCCGGGGAATGCCCCGAGGTATTTGTATTTGGAGGCCTAAAGTAAAATTTGTAGTATTTTAGTTTTAGTTTTATTTTTCTTTTATTAGGTGGGAACGACCTCGAGCCTCATGTGTGTTTGTTTTTCTCTTCTGTGTTTGTTTTATCTCGATTCGAATATTCTAAAAGCCAACTAAATTGAGTACGCAACCGTGATTTTTTACGGGACTCGGGGAATGCCTAACACCTTCTCCCCGAGTCAAATGAACCCCCTTATCCAAATCTCTGGTACGAACTTGACTTCGAGTCCAAGTTCTAAAAACGGTGGCCTGACACACCGGAATTAATCGTCAGGTGGCGACTCTAAATTTATTTTTGCCACTATTAAAAACCTTTTTTCGAGTTTTTTATTAGATCTTTTATTCATTTAAAAGATTTTAGTAAAAGTCTCGCTCACAAAAAAGAGGAGTGACAGGTATAGATGACGGCAAATCATTCTATACGACAGAAATGGAGTCCCTTTCGATCACTCGGCTCCCATATGCCTGACTTGTTTCCGATAATAACAAACAAGTAAACATTAAGAAACCATTCCTATCCACGAAACAAAGGTGAAAACAATGAAGCACCGTACCCGCAATTTTGTATGAATAGTATCGATATATTATCACTTGACTTGTAAATGTTTTACCTTTGATAGTTTATTACTTTTGCATTATTTATTCGACAATATTTAAAAAGAGTATGACTTGCATAATTTTATAGCCAATCAAGTTTTCGCATGGGTGTGGGTGTTTGCTGATTGTGTGCGATAAATGCCGATGCACCTTACCATATTCTGTTGAAAACTATTCTTTATAAATAGTTGAAAACACTTTAAAAACATGTATATGTAGATCAATGCACTTACTATTACGAAATTGACAAGTACCTTGTTATGTTTGATAATCTAACAAATTTAATAATAAAAACTAGATCAGAAATCTATTATATATTTTCAAGGTGCCAAAGCACAACAAATCTCAAGTTTGGGCACAAGTTCCAACAGCTAGAGTCAAAGACACGACAGAGAAAACAGATGGATCAGTTTCCTTGCTGACTGTACCAGTCAACTGCTCACAGCTGTTAAATCGCCGCAACTGTTCCTCTGCATACACGCGACAGTGTGAACAGTGCAGCAGCCACTTTATGGGAAATGCCTTGTACCGGATATTAGCTTGCATCATCCAAGTGACATCACTTGAATATTATTAACATGAAGCAATGAAGAAAACACACACTTGCACATCCGAGAATGAATCAAGTTTCCTCTCAAGTGTGATCTTGCAAGTGACTTCCGGGCTTCAAGAACAAAGAACAACATAACAAAGCACCAGTTTCTAGCATTGTGTTATTATATGTCCTTAGTTGTGTTGCACCTTTATTAGTGTGATTTACTTATAATTCTTACTTTGCTTAGCTAGAAGCATTGTGTAGGAAACTATTTGTAAAACCATAAACCTTGTGTTTGTATCTTGGCTAGAGTTAGTCGAGTTGTGAGCTTTGTAATAGAGTTATTTCAAAGAGGATTGTAATAGGGTTATTACAAGTGAATGAGGGATTAAGAGTTTAATTCCTAGGTTACAATATGCTGTAATCTAAAAGTTGCTCGGTTAGTGAAGTTGAAATCCTACAAGTGTAAGTCGCAGTTTTTAATCCCGTGAGCTGGGAGTTTTCTACATAAAAATCTATTGTGTTATTTACTTATTACTTATTATGTGTATTCTGTAAAAATTGATAAAGAATCATATATAGTTTGGTGGACCCTAAATTTTTATCAGAAATAATAGTACTAGCAGATAAGATCATTTCTATCTGCGAAAGAACAAGTTGTTTGTCTCCAGCAATAAAAGTAGAGAAAGGGATAATAAATATGAAGTCACAAATACCAATTGGACTTACGAGAGAGTTGATATGCTCGAGGCACATGAAATGTTATCCCATGGTTACGTAATTATTTATCATTATCAATTTAATTATTGATGAGACCAAATCCTTTGAATAATTTTTATGTTTTATTTATTTAAGAAGAATCAAGAATGTACGTATACAATTGACTAGTATAGTGTTGTAACCAATTAAATATTAGCAAGGGCGTTGTGTTTGCTGGGAATGGTGCCATGATAGATCCAGATTGTATGCTATGCTGATGCACCTACCGTATTCTATTCAAAACTAATCTATATAATAATTTGAAAAGACTGTCTTTGCACGTATTATTACGAAAGAATAATAAATTTAATGGTAAAATATTATTGACAGGCGACTGGCGACCAAACGACATTAAGCAAGAAATATTATTTGCTTCCAACCTCACACTATCACAATGCAAAACGAAAGTAAGAAGGGAAATAAGTACGGAAACCACTTACAAGAACACAAGAATGATAATTAAGGAAGATTAAATTCAAACACCATTATTATGTAGTAACTTACTCCATTTAACTTAATGTTTGGACGAAAGAAGAATATCACTGACCACCTTCTCAATGTTCACATAAGATGACCCTGAATGTTCTTTAGCAGATGCTTCAGCCAATTCCTCCCATTCCATTGCCCTTTTCTTCATTTCTTTTCCTTTGGTCCCAACCATCAATTCCCTTACAAGGCTTTCCACTTCTTCCCTCTTCACATCACTATCAATCTCCATTCCAACATCCCATTTAGTGACAGAAAACCAACAATTTGTCTGCTGTTCAGCGAAAAATGGCCAGCATATAATAGGCACCCCACTGCTTATACTTTCGAGCGTTGAATTCCATCCACTATGAGTCAAGAATCCTCCTATTGCAGGGTGACTAAGTACTTCTTCTTGTGAACACCAACTAGCAAGCATACCTCTGTTCTTCGTTTCTTCCACGAATTCGGGTGGAAGAATCGATGCATCACCTGAAACAATATCAGGTCTTATGATCCATAAGAATGTTTGCTGGCTGTTTGCAAGTCCCCAAGCAAACTCAATAAGCTGATTAGGAGTCATAACAGTAATGCTTCCAAAGTTAACATAAACAACAGAGTTTGGTTCTTTGGTATCAAGCCATTGTATACACTCTGGTTCCTCTTTCCAAAGGCTGGATGTAAGTCCCTTCAAATTCTCATCATCAACTTGTTTCACTAGTAAATGCAAGGGCCCTATGGGGTACACTGGAGGAAGAAGATTTCGGAGCGATTCAAGAACTTCAGCCTCTAGTGTTTCAAATGTGTTGAGGATAATTGCAGAAGCCGTTCTTGCTCTCTCTGTTTCTTGGAGGACAAATTTGATCATAAATTCATCTGGATTTGTTGTTCTCAAGAAACTTGGAAGATCCCTTAAACGTACGTCTTTCATGCTTGGTATAAAATCCAATGTTGTCTCTAGGTATCCATTTGTCAAGTCACTCGCATCTACAATTTCCCAAAAAAGAGAAAAGGTTAATACACGTGCACGTCCAATATAGTGGGAATTAGCTACATACATCTTGAGTAACAAAAAAGTCTCAAAATAGCAAATATCTTTCCATCTGCCTAAATTATTATAGACAGAGTTATTTGATATCGGTATTGGATGAAAGTAGCAGATACACGATATAATAACTAAATACATCAAGATCTGATAAATCATTAAAACATAACAACAGTGAATCCAAGATCTAGAGTTAATAAATTAAAAGTAATATTGTAATCTTACTATACTATACATTTTTAAATTCTTTTTGTGTACGTAGACATAGTTCAAGCAAAGAGGAATTGGTTACTAAACCCAACCTAGGGAGCCGCTTATGTAGGAAAAAGTATTTGTACCTTTAAGTGGAGCGTAGCCTTTTTCAATAACCTTGTAATAATGCATGTAAGCTAAGAAACCACAAGCACTAGTGGTCCAAAACAGGACTTCAGGGACTCCCAATTCTTGTGCAGCGACTAAGGTGAAGCTCATGACACCATCCGAGACGATGCACGAGACGGGTGGCACGTTAGATGTGTTAGTATCATTGAGTTTCGCAAGAAGATCCCTAAAAGGTCCCAAGCAAGTATTGGTTGTAGATTCACACAAAGAAGGTATATCTTGTGTGGCATCTGCATCACATGGCGGAAGTCCGTCAGGAATGGTCTCAAAACGGAAAGAAGAAAGACCCTTGAGAGAATCAGGACCACGAGATTTAAGGAGACGTCTATGGTTAAATTCAGTGTTGACAAAAGTAATGTGAAAGCCTTTGAAATGAAGAATTTTAGCTAGCTTTAACATGGGGTTAATATGGCCTTGGGCAGGATATGGTATGCAAACTGCATGTGGCTTTGTTAATTCAGCACCAATGGAGCCCATTCTGAATTTCTTTCTCTCTCTCTCTAAATGTCTCGAAAGAGGAAAGGAAGGATCGGGATGATTTTGGCAAGAAGGATTGAAGAAATGCAGATATTTATAGATGGAAAAAAGAAGTCAAAAAACATCAAAGAAAGTGCCAAAAAGATATCATGCCAGACTGTTACAAAATGGGAAAAATGCAAAGTTGATATGGGTTGGCTGGAACGCCGGTTTCGAGGTCAAAAATGACTTGCTGCGGTATATTACACTAGTATTCAGTTTTAGTCCAATTTCTCCACGAAAACTGTCATGCAATGCATCATTGCGTCGAGTTGAAATCTTTTAGAAGTGGTGACGACGATGAGGGTAATGAACTAATGATAATAACGATAACATTATTAATTATTTGTGTGGCGTGAATTGGCTTCGTAGAATTTGTGAAAGAAAAAAAATTTTGAAACTTGACGTGCCATAATATTTATATATGTGACATATTAAAAACTTGTTGTTTAAAGTATATTTTACTTATAATATTTATGTGACTATAAATTTTTTTTATTAAGGATTAAATTGAAACTCCCTTCGTTTTAATTTATATGGGACACTTTCCTTATTAGTCGATTATAAAATAATGATATATTTTATATTTAGAAATAATTTAAATTTAAAATTTTTATTTTTTCTATCTTACCCTAAATGAGAAGTTTATATAACCAGACAAATAACATGGCACCATAAAGATTTTACCCTTCAAGCTTTTAAGACCACATAAGTTTCAAAAGTCTTTTTTTTTTTTTTCTTTTAAACTCTGTGTCGAGTCAAACTACCTCACATAATAGAAATAGATGGAGTATGAGTTTCTAAATAAAAATGTATCATTCTTCTTGGAATAGATTGACAAGGAGAGTTGTGACATAAATCGAATTGAGAAAAGTACATATAATGAATTTAACTTTTATACATAATAAAATACTTTTATACTATTAGGTCACTCAAAAAATAATTACAGATTACTACCTATAATTAGTGAGATGTGTGGCCTAAAAAATAAGATAAGTTGTGTGATATGTAAATTAAATAAACTTGTAAATGATCTTCTCGTCCATATATTGTTGAATTCATATATAACATGTATATCTTGATCTCAAGGTAATATGGTCGATCGATCGATTTACAGTGCGATTGTATAATTTTTTATTGCATAAAGAATGAATATATCGATGCCCACTAAATCTATTAAACAAGTCTTGAAGATAAGCTGGTGATGTGCACAGTTATCTGTATTGTTATACATAATAATATAGCCACAACCATTCAATCTACTAAAAATCATACTTCAAGAAGTCAATCATGTGCATATACGATTTTTATGCACAAGATGGACAAGAAGATGTGGAACCACTTTTGTCCTATGGACCATCACGTTTAACCTGAAATGTTGCAACTATTGTTGGAATATCAGTTTTTCTATAGGTAATTTCTTCATTCCAGAAATTTTCTCTAAAATATTAACTCCATGTAGCTACTTCAATCGAGAATGAACTATGAGACTTAGTATGTTTTATCGCTTTATATATATATATATATATATATATATATATATATATATATATATATATAAAATTTAAGCAATTAGACAAATAATTGTTTAGCTTAATTTTTTAATATTTTATTGGCTATGGATGTTGGTTTATTCGGTGAGTGTGTCTATTTTTGCCTTTCTCCATCTCTCTTGCACCACATGTATCCATCTACATCTCCTCCATATATAGAGACCCTTTCATCACGTTAAAACATTTTCCAATACCAACCACATATGGATTCTTACAACCGCCCGACTATTCCCCTCCTCACAGAAAACCCACATGATTCTTTAATTTGCCACGCAATTGTACTTGTCAATTTTGGACCTTTTTAGTGGTATCCTCTGTGTTTACAAATATATCTACCACAATGAACTTCGTTAAGTAATCATTTGGTTCTGCAATGAAATATGTATACTAGAAGTGTGAATCGAGAAAATAAAGCGGACATATATTTTTGGTGTTTGACTAAATATAGTTAAGGTCGCACATTTAATTTACTTAACGAAGAAAAATATTAAACTAACAGAATCTGCCCTACTTTGTTAACATTTGCGACGTCCTCATGAATCATGATAATACACAAATTGAAATTCATAGGGGTACAGAAGTTAGTTCCATAATTCACAAACCTAACACGCAGTAATTCCCATCAATGCAAAGTAGATGAAAGTTCTCATTTATGCCAATGCTTGAAAGGTCTAAATGCATAAACTTCCTGTCGTTTACTTTTATTTGTCCATTATTCTATAAATAGATTTTTATTTTTTTGTCTACTTTCGCATATATCAAGATTTTTCTTGTTTTGCCTTTAGCGTTAATTATTCATTCCAAATCATTTTTTAAATTCATTAAAATTATACATCAATTAATATGGATATTATGGTAAATTATGCACTTCATTATTATTCTGACGAGGTATGCAAATTCAATAGTGAACAAATAAAAGTGAACGGGGGTAAGTAGATATTATTGGTTTCAATAAATATTGATTGGCCCTTGGTCTAGTCTAGAGTGATGGAAATGGCTTAAATGTTGCAGGTGGTACAGGGAACCTCATGTCTAAAATGATTTTAGCCTTTTAGGTGTCGCAATTGACCCTGCACAATCAGAGTAAGACTCCACTGGATTAAAGGACTGTGCTTCGATACCAAAGTAAAGTAGGCAATAAGAGTGGCTAACGGTCCGGTTCATATCGGATCGGATCGGATCTGTTTCGGATCGGAAATCGGCCTGTGTCGGTCTAGACCAGTGGAAATCGGACCATTTATTATTTTGGAGTGTCGGTCCCGGTAGCGGGACGGATTATCCTTTTGAAACCAGATGAACCGGTACAAAAAAGGACCGAACCGGACCGGTTCGGAAAAAAAAAACTGGCAGTTTAAAAACTAGCCGTTGGCAACGGCTCTATTGAGCTAATAGCCGTTGTCCAACCGCCAAAAACGGTCATTTTCACCCCCATAACCCCCCTAACTAATTTTTTCTTATAAATACCCCATTATTTCATCATATATTTCACACAATTTATCCAATTCTCTCAAACTCTCTAAAATATTGCTATTTTGCTACTTTGGCTATTTGTATAAATTATACAATTTTGCTTCTTTATCAAGTTTTAATTGGAGTTGCTATCAAGTGAAGGTTCAAGTTTCAACTTCACCTCAGTTATACGGTTATATTTGGTTGGTCATTCCTACTTCCTACTCTTTTATTATATTTTTGTCATATATTATTCTTATTTGCTATAATTATGTCTCAAAGAGGTTCAATTGGAACTAGTAGTGGGGGGCGGGCACGTGGTTGTTGGGGAAATAGGGTAAAGGAATTGCTGGTAGTTCTAGTCAACACATAGATGATTCTCAATATTATCATGATTTTAGCTCTAATAATCCACTTGATTCTCAACACACAGAAACGCAATATAACTATGAAACTGGGGTTAATTTAGAAGAACCACATGAATTTCAAGCTAGTCCACCTGAAGTTCAGTCTGACTTGCCTCCTGTACCTCCTACTAGAGTCCCGGTTAAACGTAAGGATAGATCTGAGGTGTGGGAATTTGCGTAAAAGAAAGTTGAAAGTCAGACGGCCGTATGTGGTCTTTGTGGAGTGGAGTGGGTTTTTAAAACTGGAGGTAATGAAGGTGGGACGGGTAAAATTAGGACTCACTTAAGAAATAAACATCCTAAGGAATGGTCAATGCGGGGGGTGGGGTATTTATTTAGGAACCGAACATGGGGGAGTAGCACATGATGAATCCTCGGGTATCTAAACGAAAATTAACCAAACAACAAGAGGGATTCTTCTTTATGATAAACAAAGGGATAGGGAAAACATTAATAAACTAGTTGCGGTAGAGGGTTTACCTTATAGTTTCCTTCTTCTACTGGTTTTGTTCGTTATGATCAGGCTACATATAATCCTTCTTTTAAAGGTTTTCCAAGAACTACTGTTAAAAAAGATATTATTAAATTTAAGAACGAATATAGAGATTATTTGCGATATTTATTTGATAACTTTGACACTAGAGTATGCCTACTACAATATGGGTCGTTCTACAAATAATTGTGATTATATTACAGTTACTGTTCATTGGATAGATCCTGATTGGGTATTTCAAAAACGTATTATTGCTTACAAAGTTGTTGATGAACCGCACATGGGTAATTATATTTCCAAAACAGTTTCATCAATTTGTCGTGCATATTGTTTAACTAACAAAGTTTTTAGTACTACAGTAGATAATGCTACAAACAACACAGAAGCACTTAGGAACTTGAGACCTGTTTTGAATCCCCCTTTGAGGAATTTTTTCATGTTAGATGTGCATGTCATAATTATAATTTAGTAGTAAAAGATGGTCTTGACTTGTTTAACCACATTATTGAAAAGGTGAAAGTAGCTATTGCTTTTATATTTAGAAATAAAAATCAGGAAAGAAAAAGAGAATGGGAAAGAAAATTAGGAGAGTCCCAAAGGAAGTTTGTACTAGATGGAACACTTTATATGAAGCATTCACTGTCGCTTATGGATATAGAGATCCTATTACTCAAATGTATAATAAGTATTTTATGGAACTTTATCACCTTAAAGAGGACGATTGGAACCTTGTTCAACATCTCCTTTAGTTTTTAGAAATATTCTATCATGCTACTTTAGAATTTTTCGGACAATATTATCCAACTACTCCTACCATGTTATATTATATAGCTGGAATATCTGAATTATTGAAATTGTATAGGCAATACGAAGCATATAAAATGGCTGTATAGGCTATGATTGAAACATTTTAAAAATATTTTTTTCCAATTCCCCAGTTTTTTTACATTGCTTATGTGTTGCATCATGCTTTTAAAGTTAAGTTAACTGAACGACTTGTTAGAGAAATATATGTAAATTTAGAGATTAAACCTGTTAAAATTGCGACTAATAAATATCCAAGTGCAGAACATGCTTGTGCTAAAGTTCTTTCAGATATCGTGGCTGTTTTCGCAAAGTATAGAGCTTGGGCAGACAATGCTACACCAACTGCACCAATACAGTCAACCGGTGAAAGTTTTCAAAAGACAAGCGGGGATGAATACTTTTGGAGGACTTGATCAAAAGTTTCTTTCAGAACAAGACGAGTACCGGGAGGAATACAGCGAGTTCCAAGTCTATTTAATTCAATATCCAAAGAAACTTACAAGTTTTGGAACTCACAATTTATTGGATTATTGGAAGAAGCATGAATTGCAGCTTCCAATACTTACAAAAATGGCCCGGGATATATTAACAATTCAAGCTTCATCAGTTGCATCGGAGAGCGCTTTTAGCCAAGGAAGATTTCAAATTGGAGATCACAGACATTCGTTGAGAGAAGAGGCAATGGAGACGGGAGTTTTTTCAGGGATTGGATCAGAGCAGAGCGAAGAAACTTTGGAATACCAGAACTTTCTCAGAAAAAAGACAAAACGTATTTCGATCAAATTTTGGGCGACGGAACAAGTGAAGAAGGGAGTCAAACAGGCAATGAAGAAGAAGATGAAGAAGAACAAGACGAAGATGATGAACCGGAACAACAAAAACCAGTTCCTAAAGAAAAGCGTACGGCTATCTTAAAAAAATTAGCCAATATATTTAAAAGAATATAATTTTCTACATTAGAATACACTACAATAAAATTGCTCCAAATATTGGAATTCCATCACAAATTCACAACTCTTGTCTTCTTATTTTTTTTAAAAAAAAATTTATTCTTTGCGCAAAAATACTATAATTAATTACTAGTTTCTAATTGATTCAAATTTCAAGGATTGAATCTAATTTTAAACTTTGAAACTAATTCAAAGTTTGAAAAAATATTACAAGTTTTTTAATTCTAAGTTAGAACGTTGAAACAAACTAAACACTTCAAATATATATATACAAAGTTAGTAATATTTTGTTGTTATATTTTCAAAAAGTAAAAATTATCCATCACTTTAAATGAAAGACAAATAAAAAATAAATAAAAAATTACCGGTCGGACCGGACCGGAAAAAGCAGACTACCAGTAGCCGGTGCCGGTCACGAACCGACTTGCATCAAATAGGACCGGCGGGCCCGGACCAGTAAGATCGGTTTGGTCCGTTCTTGAGGCCTTTCGGTACCGGACCGGACTGGAACCGAAAAAAGTTTTCAGTCTGTGATCGGACCGGACCACTAACCACCCTTAGTAGGCAATGGAAGTACATTAATTCTGTATTCTACGTGAAAAGAATAGGTGAAAAAATATCTGAGTACTATTTTATATATAACGTGGTTATTCATCATGCTATACCTTAATGACACGTTTGTTCATTAAGATATAGCGCGGTCAATACATCGATTAAAGTTGAACTTTAAATTGGTGGGAGGTATAGTGCATATGCAGGAGGCGCTATACCTATATAAAAAAATGGGCTTGTCTCCTTTCCCGACCAAACAAAAGCAGAAAAACAAAAAACGGTCCCCCTCCCCCCCTACACACACACACATTTTTTAACCAAAAAACTCCATTGGATCCCACCTGTCCGCCAATACTTGTATCTTATCCGTATTTTAGCAAGCTAACACCGGATCCAAGGCTTTGTCGTATAGTGAATCTCGTCTATTGCTCATTTCGACTCCCAAATCATCAATTTTTCACATTTTAAAAAACTTTAAATCGAGGTATTCCGACTTACTTTTTGATAAAACTCATGTATATAAAATGCTTATTATTTATTTTTTACTGTGGTCTATGTTTTTTTGTGATCGTTTTGTGATTTAATTAATTTTTTATATTTTTTATCTGGATTAGTTTATTTATGTGCTAAAAAATTAGTAAAAAAGATATATTGTTATTTTATGAATACTTATTGTTATATGTGATTTTATTATTGTACGTATATTAATATATGACTTTATTGTTGCTTAGTGCCCTTTAGTGTTATGTTGTGTCTTTAATTATTGGGTAGTGCCCTTTAGCGTAGTAAAACTGATAATAAATTTTAGATTATGGTAGTTGACTTTGTTTATGGCCATTTAGAGTAGTGTTACTTTAGTACTCTATAAGATTCCATTGTATAGAATAAAAACTACGTGCTCTCCTTAAAAAACTTGGATAAATCAATTATGGATTTAATGTATCAGTTGATAATTATCAAATATTAGATAGGAATCATAAAATAATCAGTTCCTAGGAAATTTAATATGACAGTTAACAAATAAATTATTACGAATGAAATAAATTCAATATTATTTTCTATTAAGTTTGTAATATTTTTTATATGATTAATTATTGAATATATATTGATTACTTATAAAATTTTAATATATAATTCTATTATAATTCAAAAATAACTTTAAAAAGATGATAGTTCAAACAAAATCATGCAGAATTTTAGTAGAAAAATGTTGGAAACTAACTCATGAAATATCAATATAGAAAATTTATCAACCTAAGTATTTGTTATATGAATAATTACTTAATTATCTTTTTAGTTATTGAAATTAATCATTTAATTCTCCGTTAACCCAAAAAGTATATGAAAAAAGAAGAAGATGATAGTTCAAACACAGACCATCTCGAATTTTAGTCAAAAAATGTAAGCAAATAACATAAAAACAACAATACAGAAAATTTATCAAACTAAGTATTTTTATATGAATACTTATTAATTATATCATGTATAGTTATGAAAATTAATAATTTAATTCTATTATACCCAAAAATAGCTGAGTAAGAAACAAACATATAAAATAATGTAAGAAACTAACATATAAAATAATAATATAGAAAATGTATCAACCTAAATAATAATATAGAATAAATATCAATTAAATATTAATATAAAAGATATTGCAATATATTTAAAGAAGTTAAACAATTAAACAGAAAAATACTTTAATTAATATTGTTCAATTTACAAACATTGTCATGGAGGTTCCCCATGTGCATCTCGTACCTGCATCTCGAGAGCTTCTGTTGCTATAGCACAACCATAAGTCTTCACACATCTGGGATGGGTAGTGTCTGCCCCAGACATTCCGTCCCAGACGTATAGACGGTATGTGAGAGTTCATTAGGGACCACCTACTGCATCCCCGTATAGTTAGACGCCTTCAGAGTACGGGTTTCTACAGAATCATAGAGATTGGCCGGTTGCAGTTTGACTAGGCGTTGATCGTGGTTATGATAGAGCGGTGGCGACAGGAGATGCACAAGTTTCATCTACCCATCGGCGAGGCCACCATCACGCTTGAGGACGTGTAGGTTCTTTTAGGGCTGCCTGTTGATGGAATACCTGTAGCTTACCCGCATGCTCTTAGAGACTATGTGGGAGTGGATTACCTTCATATGTTGTAGCGGCTCACCGGTTTCCAGCCAGTGGAGCTGACTGCATTGAGTGGGGCCAGTCGATTGCAATTGACGCCCGTTCGGCAGCAGTTGGTGGCGATGGACGCAGAGATTACTGATGATTCACCGCCAAAGGATATCGACCGGCACACGAGACTGTTGCTACTGCTGATGGTTGGTGGTATATTGTTCCTGAATACTTCGGGAAACCTAGTCAGCTTGCGATTTCTACATTATCTAGAGCGGCTAGATGATTTATCTGGTTATAACTAGGGTGCAGCTGTTCTAGCTTACCTGTATAGGCAGATGTGTCGGTGGTGCATGGGCACCTAGAGAGACGTTGCCGTATTTTTACCACTGTTGCAGGTGAAAACATAGTCAATTCTTTTCATGATTATAACATACATAGTAAACAATATCTTAAATTTTACGTCCACAATCTATATTAGGTTTGGGCCTGGGAGCGGTTCCTCCAATTTTAGCCACCTCTGCCACCGATAGCTCCGGATGCATCACCTCCACAGTTTCTCCCTTTAGCTTGGAGGTGGGTTGATAGGCGAGGCTATGTCCGCAAGGTCCAGGCTCGACATCATCTCCCTTATTATAGGGATTTGTTGGATTTACTTGAAGGCGCGCAGGTATATATATATATTTAAGTTTACTTGGCCTGGCCTGATATGTGTTGCGTTTACTCACGATTATTGTGTTTAATAAATAATTTGTATGGAGGCCATACAACGACACTCTCATAGCTGGATTGCCAGATTATTGCTCTCGCGGTCAAGCTATGTGGAGCTCTTTTGTCCTACTGAAATGTCTCGATATAGTCGAGCATCATGCCATCGAGCGAGTCCTTCGCCAGTTTGGTCGCCCGCAGCTTGTACCTATTCCGTCCACTTGGTAGAGGACACATTACCAGCGGAATGATCGTTGCAAGGTTGACCAGACATACTTGGATTGGCTAGAGGCCCAGATTGATGTTTGGGACCACAAGTATGGCCTGATTCCACCACACCCTCCACCTGACCGTATGGAGGGTGAGCATGAGTACATGGATTGGTATCGCAGCATTATCGGACTTCTCGTCGGGAATCCCGTTCATCGCGTTGGTGTCGTACATTCCATATGCCGGGAGGCATGAGCCACTGGTATGTTATTTGTTATACTTACTTATAATGTTATATTATCCAACCGTAATTAATATTTTATATGTTATGCAGGCTATTGGCTTACACCAGTTCTACCAGTTGGGACTGGAGATGCTACAACATAGAGGCGAGGGAACGACAACTTTGCACGTGTATGGCCGTCGGGTTACTGATCTTGCTGCTAACACATTGAGACGTGCCTGAGAGGATGGGTGTGTAACGGCCCGATGTATCGTGGAAACACATGTGGTATTAATCATTTAGATTTGTCTTGCTTTAAGTGCAAATCCCTCTTTGTAAACTATGCAATTTTAACATTTTTGCAGGGCATGAGGTATAAGAGGCTAGTAGTTAAGAAAAGAGTTCGAAAAGTTAAGAAATGCAAGATATGCGATCGCATTTCAGATATGCGAACCGCATATCTTACACATGCATCGCAAAGTGAAACAGAAACCTGGGCATAAAACCAGGTTAGGAATTGCGGTCAGTATGCGATCGCATACTGAAAATGCGGACCGCAAATTCCACTTTCTGGATCGCAGAGTGGAACTGAGAAATTGGGCAAACTTTACGTCAAAAATGCGTCGATAATGCGAACTGCATTTCAGGTATGCGGACCGCAAATCTGGCAGTAAGATCGCAGAGTGAGACAGAGTTTTGGGCCAAATGTTGTGTCAGAAATGCGGCCCAAATGCGGACCGCATATGGGTTTTGCGACCAGAATGCGATCGCACTCTGGCGTCTGACATTTTATTTCCGTTCCGATTTTTGACCCACTATAAATAGGGACCCACAACCCTAACATGCAAAAACCCTCTTATTTTTGACACTTCCTCTGTAAAACTCACCAAACCACCTTCAAACCCTAACAAATCAACCTTCAAATCACCTTGTAAACAACCCCAAGTTCCATGAAAAACACCTCCATCACATAACTATCAACCTCCAATTACCAATCCAGCTCTCCCCGTCTAAACCCATCAAAACCCAGCTGGAAAATCATTAAAAATAGTCCCAAATACGCTGAAAAACAACCGTGGAATCACACCCTTCAAACCCCAACACCCATTATGAAATTTCCCACTTTCTAACCCCAAAACCCTAGCACAAAATGCTGCCAATTTCGTTGTGGAACAGTGCCAAAAATTTCAGACGAGTTTGAGGCTTGAAGGCTGTGGCTTTGATTGTTGCAAAGATTTGAATTTATTGGGAACCTTGAATTTAGAGGCAAAGCAAGGTAAGTGGTTGTTCTAACCTTATCTTGAGGGATTAGAAATTTTTTCCTATTTGCTAATTTGCTTCTTGTTGAGAACAATGCATCGGTACGGTGACGAGTACCTATACATTAGTGTCGAGCATGACCGTGGGTCGTATATTGATAATTGTTGTGCAAATATTATTCTAATTGTTGAAAATTATCCGTGACATTATTGTGATAATGAGAGTGAGAGCGGGTGGTACGCCTACCACATGATTTTCTCATTATAATTGCTCCTCTTTGATTATAGGTTTGTGTATCTTCTATTCGGCATAATTTAGATTGTTAGATGGACTAGTTGAATAAGGAATTGTTTGAAGTCAAAAAGGGGTTTAGTGTCTAAGTCATGGGTAGTGTTTTTAGGAGTTCGTTAGAAGTTGAAAGGATCCAGTGTTACTTTAGTAGAGTCGTGTCTAGAGTTAATGAAATAATAATCGGGTTGGGAGGTTAATTGTAGGATTTTTACTGTAATTGGGTACTGACATTGATTGAGCTAAGTAGGAGTCGAGTTTGGTTTGGTTATAGCTGAATTTTCCCCTGGCCAGGATGATTGTTTTTGCCATTATTTGTTCCCTTGCCGTGGCTTCTTGTGATTGTTGTGATAATGAAAGTGGGAGCGGGTGGCATGCCTGCCACGTGATATTATGAAAGTGGGAGCGGGTGGCACGCCTGCCACGGGAATGTGATTTATAAGTGGGAGCGGGTGGCACGCCTGCCACAAGAGGTTACTGTAAGTGGGAACGGGTTGCACTCCTGCAACAAGATGGTTACTGGAGGAAAAAGGGTGGATCGTATCACCTTTCATTGTATTAAAGGCTGAATTGTTGTTTTCCTCTCTTACTCTTCGATGATTCCTTTGTTCTATTTGACTGTTGTCTCGATGTATGCTTTCATTTCCCCGCATGAAAGTGTTTTCTTTTGTATTTTTATCTTCTGCTGTAGATACATAGATGTTTATAATTTCATAGATTTAACCGGAGTTTGGTCCTAGCCTCGTTACTACCTCGCCGGGGTTAGGCCAGGCACTTACCAGCACATGGGGTCGGTTGTGCTAATACTATGCTCTGCACTCTTTTGTGCAGATCCCAGTGCCGCAGGCTTCGAACAGTAGGAGGCTCCCAGCCTCGATTTTCAGGCGACCCAAGGTAGTTCTGCAGACGTTCGTGGATCTTGGAGTCTCCTGCTCTCTTCTTGTACCTGTCTCTTCTATGTAGTTCAGAGACAGTGTTTTTGTTATTTCTTCAGAACCTTATTTGTAGTACTCTTAGACAGTCTGTGAAACTGTTACGCCAGATCTTGGGTAGTTTGTAAGGGATTTTGTATTGATGATGTTTTGTAAAGTATGAAAGGTAATTCATATCGTTTGTTGACGTTACCATTCTTAGTTGATATTTTGTTGCTGAAATGAACTCGTAAGTAGAAAAAGGGTAAATAGTCCGGTTGATTGGCTTGCCTAGCTTTCACTAGTAGGCGCCATCACGACTCCCGAGGGTGGGAAATCCGAGTCGTGACAGGTTGGTATCAGAGCCCTAGGTTTACATAGGCCTCATAGTTCACAGACAACCTCGGTAGAGTTTGAGGGATCGGTATGGAGACGTCTGTATTTATCCCCCAGAGGCTACAGAGTTAGGAAAAAACTCTACTTTTGTTCATTCTTGTCGTGCGGTTTGCCTCTCAAATACTAATTGGATTCCTACTCTGTTCTTTCGCAGATGGCGAGAACACGCGCTTCCTCATCTACCGCTCCGCAGCCTGAGCCCCCAGCAACAGTTTCCACGCGGGAAAGAGGGCGAGGCCGAGGTCGTGCTAGGGGTCGAGGCAGGGGCAGGACTCAGCCTCCTGCAGCCACACCAATGGCGGAACCTCAGATTGATCTTGACGAGGAGGTTCCGGCCCCAGCAGTTCCCGTGGGCCCAACTCAGGTGCCTGAGGGGTTTATTGCTACCCCAGTCCTTCAGGACGCTTTGGTCCGGTTGGTGGGCCTCATGGAGAATGTCACTAGAGCGGGCTTACTTCCGGTAGCACCAGCCACTCCTCAGGCTGGGGAAGGGGCTCAAACTACGGCTACTCGTACTCCGGAGCAAGTAGCTCCCAGGCTCAGGTCCCAGCAGTTCAGCCAGCTACGATGGTTCAGCCGGAAGCAGTAGCTTAGGCCGGCAATAGGGCGGCCATGTCAGCCGATGCTTTGTGGAGACTGGATAGGTTCACTAAGCTCTTCACTACTACCTTCAGCGGTGCTTCTTCGGAGGATCCCCAGGACTTTCTATACAGTTGCCACGAGGTCCTCAGGAATATGGGTATTGTTGAGACCAACGGGGTAGACTTTGTGGCATTTCGCCTGTCTGGATCCGCCAAGACTTGGTGGAGGGATTATTGCTTGACTAGACCAGCCGGTCTGCCATCTTTAACTTGGGAACAGTTTACAGAGTTGTTTCTAGAAAAGTTTCTCCCCGTCACTCAGAGAGAGGCTTATCGGAGGCAATTTGAGCGCCTTCGATAGGGGTCCATGACAGTTACCCAGTATGAGTCTAGGTTCATCGACTTGGCTCGACATGCTCTCATCCTACTTCCTACAGAAAGGGAGAGGGTGAGGAGATTTATTGACGGTCTCATTCAGCCGATTCGCCTTCAGATGGCTAGGGAGACTGGTAGTGAGATTACATTCCAGGAGGCGGTCAATGTGGCCCGCAGAGTCGAGATAGTTTTGTCACATGGAGGTGGTCATGGGTCGGATAAGAGACCCCGCCATTCCGGCAGATTCATTGGTACTTCGTCTGGGAGTAGAGATTCATATGGTAGAGGCCATCTTCCTAGGCCCTTCCAGTCAGCTCTCCAGGCTTCTCACAGTTCATCAGGTAGCCGCGGTTCTCAGATGCAGTATTCCGATCAGCAGTCTATCGGTGCACAACCGCTACAGAGTTTCTAGGGCTTGTTACTTGAGTGGCGACACGAGGCACATTGCTAGGTATTGCCGTCGTGCTCTAAGCAATTCTCCACGCCAGGATTCCCGTGTTATGACTCAGGCACCAGATGTTCCGCAGCCGGCCCAGCTAGCTAAAGGTGGGGGTAGAGGTGCTAGAGGTAGAGGTAGAGGTGCTGGAGGTGGAGCTCAGGTCGGCAGAGGTGGGGGCCAGCCAACAGCAGGCCGTCCTAGAGATGTAATTCAGGGTGGTGGGGCTCAGCCCCGATGTTATGCTTTTCCAGCTCGGTCCGAGGTGGAGGCTTCAGATGCAGTGATTACAGGTACAATTCTGGTCTGTGATAACGATGCTTCAGCATTATTTGATCCAGGGTCTACCTACTCGTATGTCTCCTCTTATTTTGCACCGTATTTGGCCATGCGAAGTGACTCATTGAGTGTCCCTGTTTATGCGTCTACTCCGGTGAGTGATTCCATCGTGGTAGATCGAGTCCATCGTTCTTGCGCGGTAGTAATTGGGGGTTTTGAGACCCGTGTAGACTTATTGCTTTTAGACAGGGTTGATTTTGATGTCATATTGGGAATGGACTGGTTATCACCTTACCACGCCATTCTGGACTGCCATGCCAAGACGGTGACCTTAGCCCTATCGGGTATGCCCCGTTTGGAGTGGAGAGGGACTCCTGGTCATTCCACCCGTAGCATTATCTCTTACATGAAGGCTCGACGCATGGTCGAGAAGGGGTGTTTGGCTTATCTGGCCCATGTTCGTGATTCCAGTGCTGAGGTCCTCTCTATTGAATCTGTGCCCGTGGTTCGTGAGTTTCCCGAGGTTTTCCCATCTGACCTGCCGGGGATGCCACCCGACAGGGATATTGACTTTTGCATTGATGTGGCTCCGGGCACTCAACCCATTTCTATTCCGCCGTATCGTATGGCCCCGCCAGAGTTAAAAGAGTTAAATGAGCAGTTGCAAGACTTGCTCAAGAAGGGTTTCATTAGACCCAGTGTTTCACCTTGGGGTGCGCCCGTGTTGTTTGTTAAAAAGAAGGACGGGTCAATGAGAATGTGCATCGATTACCGACAATTGAACAAGGTTACCATCAAGAATAAGTACCCATTGCCGAGGATCGACGATTTGTTCGATCAGCTCCAGGGTGCCAGGGTATTTTCAAAGATTGATTTGAGGTCTGGCTATCATCAGTTGAAGATTAGGGCATCCGATGTCCCTAAGACAGCTTTCCGTACTCGGTACGGGCATTACAAATTCTTGGTTATGTCATTTGGATTGACTAATGCCCCAGCAGCTTTTATGGACTTGAGGAATCGAGTGTTCAGACCTTATCTGGATTCGTTCGTGATAGTCTTCATCGACGACGTCTTGGTATATTCCCGCAGCCAGGAGGAGCACGAACAACATCTCAGAGCGGTTCTTCAGAATATTGAGGGATAGTCGGTTGTATGCTAAGTTTTCGAAATGTGAATTCTGGTTGAATTCGGTTACATTTCTGGGTCATATTGTATCGGCAGAGGGCATTCAGGTTGATCCGAAGAAAATTGAGACGGTCAAGAACTGGCCTAGGCCGGCATCAGTCACAGAGATCCAGAGTTTCTCGGGACTGGCAGGCTACTATCGTCGGTTCGTGGAAGGATTTTCATCTATTGCAGCCCCGATGACCAAGTTAACCCAGAAAGGTGCCCAGTTCAGGTGGTCGGATGAGTGTGAGGCGAGCTTTCAGAAGCTCAAGACAGCTCTGACCACGACACCAGTATTTGTCTTATCCACAGGCTCAGGGCCTTACACAGTTTATTGCGATGCCTCTCGTATTGGGCTTGGTGCAGTGTTGATGCAAGAGGGCAAGGTCATTGCCTATGCTTCAAGGCAGTTGAAGGTTCATGAGAAAAACTATTCGGTGCATGATTTAGAATTGGCAGCCATAATCCACGCCTTGAAGATTTGGAGACACTACTTATATGGCGTGCCGTGCGAGGTGTTCACGGATCATAAGAGTCTTCAGTATCTGTTCAAGCAAAAGGAGTTAAATTTGAGGCAGAGGAGGTGGCTGGAATTGTTAAAGGATTATGATGTCACTATCTTATATCACCCGGGAAAGGCCAACATGGTGGCCGACGCCTTGAGTAGAAAGTCAGCCAGCATGGGCAGTCTTGCTTATATTCCGGTCGGTAAAAGACCCCTTGCTTTGGACGTTCAGACGTTGGCCAATTGATTAGTGAGACTGGACATTTCTGAACCTAATCGGGTATTAGCTTATACGGTCGCTCATTCCTCATTGTTAGAACGAATACGTGACCGACAGTTTGATGATCCCCATTTGTGTGTCCTCAGGGACACGGTACAACGAGGAGGTGCCAAGCAGGCCACCTTAGGTGATGATGGGATTTTTAGACTACAGGGTCGAGTTTGTGTGCCCAATGTAGAGGGACTTCGGGAATTGATTCTGAAGGAAGCCCATAGTTCCAGGTATTCTATTCATCCGGGCGCCGCAAAGATGTATCGGGATTTGCGATAAAATTATTAGTGGCGTAGAATGAAGAAGGATATAGTTGCGTACGTGTCTCGGTGTTTGAATTGCCAGCAGGTTAAGTGCGAGCATCAGCGACCTGGTGGACTGTTCCAGAGAATTGAACTCCCCGAGTGGAAGTGGGAATGGATCACTATGGATTTCGTTGTTGGACTTCCACAGACCCGGAAGAAGTTCAACGCAATTTGGGTCATTGTTGACAGGCTGACCAAGTCAGCACATTTCATCCCGGTGGCAGCCTCCTATTCATCCGAGAGGTTAGCCGAGATCTATATCCGGGAGATTGTTCGCCTTCATGGGGTGCCGGTATCTATTATTTCGGATCGAGGTACACAGTTTACCTCACGTTTCTAGAACGCAGTCCAGCGAGAGTTGGGCACCCAGGTTGAATTAAGCACATCATTTCATCCGCAAACGGACGGACAGTCCGAGCGGACTATTCAAATATTGGAGGATACGCTTCGAGCTTGTGTTATTCACTTTGGAGGTTCATGGGATCAATTTTTTCCATTAGCAGAGTTCGCCCACAATAACAGCTACCAGTCGAGCATCCGGATGGCTCCTTATGAAGTTTTATGTGGTAGGCGGTGTTGAACTCCGGTTGGGTGGTTCGAGCCGGGGGAGGCTCGGTTGTTGGGTACGGATCTGGTTCAGGAGGCCTTGAACAAGGTCAAAATCATTCAGGAAAGGCTTCGTACGGCTCAGTCCAGGTAAAAGAGCTATGCAGATCGTAAGTCACGAGATATAGCCTTTATGGTTGGTGAACGGGTATTACTCCAAGTGTCGCCCATGAAAGGCGTGATGAGATTTGGGAAGAGGGGCAATCTTAGCCCTAGGTTCATTGGTCCATTTGAAATTCTTGATCGAGTGGGGGAGGTGGCTTATAGGCTTGCATTGCCACCGAGTTTATCAGCCGTGCATCCAGTTTTTCATGTGCCCATGCTCCGGAAATATCATGGCGATCCGACTCACGTGCTAGATTTCAACACCGTTCAGTTGGACAAGGACTTGTCTTACGAGGAAGAACCTGTAGCCATTCTAGACCGGCAAGTCCGTCAGTTGAGGTCGAGGAATTTTCCTTCTGTTCGTGTTCAATTGAGAGGTCAGCCTCCTGAGGCATCGACCTGGGAGTCCGAGTCCGATATGCGGAGCCGCTATCCACATCTTTTTCTTGACGCAGATACTTCTCTATCCTGTCCGTTCGAGGACGAACGGTTGTCTTAGAGGGGGAGAATGTAACGGCCCGATGTATCGTAGAAACATATGTGGTATTAATCATTTAGATTTGGCTTGCTTTAAGTGCAAATCCCTCTTTGTAAACTATGCAATTTTAACATTTTTGCAGGGCATGAGGTATAAGAGGCTAGTAATTAAGAAAAGAGTTCGAAAAGTTAAGAAATGCAAGATATGTGATCGCATTTCAGATATGCGAACCGCATATCTTACACAGGCATCGCAAAGTGAAACAGAAACCTGGGCATAAAACTAGGTCAGGAATTGCGGTCAGTATGCGATCGCATACTGAAAATGCGGACCGCAAATTCCACTTTCTGGATCGCAGAGTGGAACAGAGAAATTGGGCAAACTTTACGTCAAAAATGCGTCGAGAATGCGAACCGCATTTCAGGTATGCGGACCGCAAATCTGGCAGTAAGATCGCAGAGTGAGACAGAGTTTTGGGCCAAATGTTGTGTCAGAAATGCGGCCCAAATGCGGACCGCATATGGGTTTTGCGACCAGAATGCGATCGCACTCTGGCGTCTGACATTTTATTTCCGTTCCGATTTTTGACCCACTATAAATAGGGACCCACAACCCTAACATGCAAAAACCCTTTTATTTTCGACACTTCCTCTGTAAAACTCACCAAACCACCTTCAAACCCTAACAAATCAACCTTCAAATCACCTTGTAAACAACCCCAAGTTCCATGAAAAATACCTCCATCACATAACTATCAACCTCCAATTACCAACCCAGCTCTCCCCGTCTAAACCCATCAAAACCCAGCTGGAAAATCATTAATAATAGTCCCAAATACACTGAAAAGCAACCTTGGAATCACACCCTTCAAACCCCAACACCCATTATGAAATTTCCCACTTTCTAACCCCAAAACCCTAGCACAAAATGTTGCCAATTTCGTTATGGAACAGTGCCAAAAATTTCAGACGAGTTTGAGGCTCGAAGGCTTGTGGCTTTGATTGTTGCAAAGATTTGAATTTATTGGGAACCTTGAATTTAGAGGCAAATCAAGGTAAGTGGTTGTTCTAACCTTAGCTTGAGGGATTAGAAATTTTTTCCTATTTGCTAATTTGCTTCTTGTTGAGAACAATGCATAGGTACGGTGACGAGTACCTATACATTAGTGTCGAGCATGACCGTGGGTCGTATATTGATAATTGTTGTGCAAATATTGTTCTAATTGTTGAAAATTATCCGTGACATTGTTGTGATAATGAGAGTGGGAGCGGGTGGTACGCCTACCACATTATTTTCTCATTATAATTGCTCCTCTTTGATTATAGGTTTGTGTATCTTCTATTCAGCATAATTTAGATTGTTAGATGGACTAGTTGAATAAGGAATTGTTAGAAGTCAAAAAGGGGGTTCAGTGTCTAAGTCATGGGTAGTGTTTTTAGGAGTTCGTTAGAAGTTGAAAGGATCCAGTGTTACTTTAGTAGAGTCGTGTCTAGAGTTAATGAAATAATAATCAGGTTGGGAGGTTAATTGTAGGATTTTGACTGTAATTGGGTACTGACATTGATTGAGCTAAGTAGGAGTCGAGTTTGGTTTGGTTATAGCTGAATTTTCCCCTGGCCAGGATGATTGTTTTTGCCATTATTTGTTCCCTTGCCGTGGCTTCTTGTGATTGTTGTGATAATGAAAGTGGGAGCGGGTGGCACGCCTGCCACGTGATATTATGAAAGTGGGAGCGGGTGACACGCCTGCCACGGAAATGTGATTTATAAGTGGGAGCGGGTGGCACGCCTGCCACAAGAGGTTACTGTAAGTGGGAACGGGTTGCACGCCTGCAACAAGATGGTTACTGGAGGAAAAAGGATGGAACGTATCACCTTTCATTGTATTAAAGGCTGAATTGTTGTTTTCCTCTCTTACTCTTCGATGATTCCTTTGTTCTATTTGACTGTTGTCTCGATGTATGCTTTCATTTCCCCGCTTAAAAGTGTTTTTTTTTTGTATTTTTATCTTCTGCTGTAGATACATACATGTTTATAATTTCATAGATTTAACCGGAGTTTGGTCCTAGCCTCGTTACTACCTCGCCGGGGTTAGGCCAGGCACTTACCAGCACATGGGGTCGGTTGTGCTGATACTATACTCTGCACTCTTTTGTGCAGATCCCAGTGCCGCAGGCTTCGAACAGTAGGAGGCTCCCAGCCTCGATTTTCAGGCGACCCAAGGTAGTTCTGCAGACGTTCGTGGATCTTGGAGTCTCCTGCTCTCTTCTTGTACCTGTCTTTTCTATGTAGTTCAGAGATAGTGTTTTTGTTATTTTTTCAGAACCTTATTTGTAGTACTCTTAGACAGTCTGTGAAACTGTGACACCAGATCTTGGGTAGTTTGTAAGGGATTTTGTATTGATGATGTTTTGTAAAGTATGAATTCATATCGTTTCTTGACGTTACCATTCTTAGTTGATATTTTGTTGCTGAAATGAGCTCGTAAGTAGAAAAAGAGTAAATAGTCCGGTTGATTGGCTTGCCTAGCTTTCACTAGTAGGCGCCATCACGACTCCCGAGGGTGGGAAATCCGGGTCGTGACAGGGTGCTTAGGATATGAGGCTACTTATGTGCGATACTAACTTGCCGAAGACGGATGATCTTATTTAAAAGCCTGTTGAAACCATGGTATGACCATTATAATTTTTTGCTAACACGAATGTTAGTATTTTATATTTCATATACTAAAATATCTTATTATTCTGTAGGTTACTGCTGGCCCAACGGTTGCTTCTACCGAGCCTACCAACCTTAATGATGATCATGATGCAGCGCATCCTCCGATAAAGAGGAAATATGATGAGGATGATCTTGATAGTGTAGCCGGGCGGGATAGGATGCGCCTCAAGCCATACAATGCTTTAAAGCATACAAGCTGTTGGACTCAATGATATGTATTCTTAGTTGTATATATAATATTAAAAATATAATAGCAGAATTGTGTATGTTTTACATAATTTGCGCTTGAGTTTTTTTTATTTTTACGGGTTATTTATTAGTTTAACAATAGAACAAAAAAAGAAAAAAGAAAAAGTAAGACAGCTTAACATAAATTTAAATTCGTTGCCAATTAAAGATAATACATGACACGTACAACATAAAAATAAAATACTACAATAAACGCATCTATGTGTTTGTTAGTCACCATCGCCCATTATTCTATGCTTCAACCACTTAAATTTCTCTTCCAATCGATTTTTGTCTTCTTCTGCCTCTTTTAGTTTCTTCACTGCTGCAAGTTGTTCTTGTAGTTTTAAGATCTGGAGTTCGTATTCGCCGGTTAGATTTCAAATGTTTAGCAAACATGATTTGTAGCATTCCTGGTTAATGGGTTCATCATACCATTCTTCAAAATCACGTAGATTTTTGTCCTACCAATAGGGATGATAACACAAGACTATTAATTAACATGTTATATAAAAAGTATTAACAATATTTTTCCAAAAATAATAACTTACAACTTGTGTACACATCCAACATCTGTGCCCCAGATTGCAATTTGACCAACATGGCTTCAAAATCTCACGTTTGCCACAGTAACATCTTGGTACGTCATTGCGTCCAGACATGTCGTAATACTTGAAAATGAAAAATTAATGGAAAGTTGTTCTATTCATTTCATTACAATGCAAAAAATAACTAAAATGCGCGAGGTTTTTATGGACAACCAAGAGTGATTTTAGGTTACATAACGCATATTTGGTGAAGCGCTATGTATCGGGTGATAATGTTTCTTTAGGGTACAAGTGGGTGCAGCTTTTCAGATGGACAACTTTTTCAGGTCGAAATGACAATACACATAACACATATTGGTGATGCGCTATGTTTCGCGTGATAATAATTCTTTAGGGTACAAGTAGGTACAACTTTTTAGATCGATAGCTTTTCCAGGTCGGCAGCTTTTTCAGGTTGACAGCTTTTCAAGGTTGACATGACAATACACAAAAAGCATATTGCTGATGCGCTACGTTACGCGTGATAATGATTCTTTAGGGTACAAGTGGGTGCAGCTTTCAGATCGACAGCTTTTCCAGGTCGACAGCTTTTTCAGGTCGACATGACAATACATATAACACATATTGGTGATGAGCTACATTTAATATACAAGTTCGTGCAGTTTAGTTCTTCTTAAGTTGAACCAAGAGATCAATATTCAAATATCATTTGAAGAACCATTACAGCATCCATTTCAGAAATGCAACTAACATTTAATAAGTGATTTAAGAAGAGGCAAAAAGGTAAAGGTAGTTCAACAGATCCACATGAAACACATCATAACACAATCGATCCCTACCTTAAAAAAAAAAGCTAGATTTCTATACTTATTTGGTTGATAACAAGTGGTATGGTGTTCTACGTCCCTTGAAAAATAAGCCTATCGATATACACACTGATCTCAAAGTTGCAGGGCACGTTATTGAGGACGAAGCACATCTATAAAACCTGAAGGTATGCATGTTTGGGGAGAAAAACTACAATGGGTTCCCCTTTACTCAAAACGGTGTGATTATGAAGTATTATGCTACTGGCATGGGCTAGTTGTACCACAAGCACTATCTGCAACCTTCTAAACAAACACACACAAAGATGAACCAGAAGTGATTCGGCATTTGATGAAGCAGATTTTAGGGATGAAAAAGGCACTAGCCATTCATCATGCACTGGATGATTTTAACTACCTCCACAGAACGAAGGATCAATATTTAAATTTATTAGAAAATGAAAAATTGAATAGAGACATTGATTATCCTGTTTTCTCAACAGTTGTCGAGTGGGAGGAACTACCTAAGTTTATACCACAGACGTTGGACGTAGGAGTCCCATATTGTTATAAAAATCAAGCAAATGGTCTTATTGATTATAGGGATGAAATACAAGACATGTGTTTCAGCTGGGGCCTAGATGCCCTTGGTCCGGAATGATGCGTACAAGATGTTGACGAAGAAGATGAAGATAGTGATAATGAAATAGTGCCAGACAGTGACGATAATGGCGAATGAAATTGTTATTTATTTCTTGGGTGTATTTTAAATTGTTGTATTGAATCTTTAATTCTAAATATCAATTATATTTAACCCTATTGGAAACATAATTTTATTTCAGAAATTTTGCAATCTGAACATTTACAGAAATTTAGTACAACAAAAATACTGTAATAAAACACTACGTTTATCCCTGATAATTAGGCACATTGGATGAACTGCCACCTGGTTACCACCGCTTCCCAAACCAGCTGAAGGACATTTATGGCGGTTGTGTCCTTTTTGGGAATATATGCCACATTTATGTGCATAAACGGTATCACTAACATCCATTTGGTTATGTATCCACATTCTTTTTTGCACTTGCCATTAACGCTCATAATCCTTATTACACACCATTTAAAATGGTTCCGGTGGCCAATAATGCTCAGCACCTACTGGCTGCAACTGTCCAGTATAGGTATTTATGTATGCAACAACACTATATTCTTTATCAACTTACCTTGTTGCTGCAAAATTTGTATGTTGAAAGCACTTCATGGCATGTGAGCATGAAAAGTGATAGATTGATTATTTTCCATAGGAGCATAATCTTCTAGATTCATTGACGGTGTGTGTATTATTCCCGCGGTTCTGATGCAGACCAGTGCGAACTTCAAAAATATTTCGCTCACTGCATACTGCAAAAAAGTATGCCACTATGCTTGCTTCCTATATTTCTCAAATCATTTCATTGGTTGTGGCATAAATTCAGCACCCCTTTCCATCAATGATGATGCACCTCTAGATCTTTCAACAAACCTCTTCGCCATCTACTTGAATGACATCCGCACCATGGCAGTGACAGGCAATCCACGTGCAGACTTCAACAACCCATTGAAAGACTCCGACACATTTGTAGTCAGAATTCCACATCTTCTACCACCATCCTTATGCAAAGTTCACTTGTCAAGCTCATGTCGCATCAACCAACGATAGGCTTCTGGGTCTTCCTACCTAATCATTTCCATTCGCCTCCTGAATTTACACTCTTGGTGATCTGCTTTTGCCATCTACATTAAATCATGTAAGTTCTTATTCGGATGAGCCCTCTGAAAGTTGGCCTTCAAGTGCCTAACACAGTAACAACGGTAGGCATACAATTCCTGCCATGCTCGCAAATTCTATACAGAACTTATAATACCGCCATGCTGATTAGATATTAGACAAATACCTGAACGTTGTATGATAATATGCTCCTTCAAGTGGTTCAAAAATAATGTCCACATCGCTTGGCTTTCATTGGCACAAATAGCAAATGCGAGGGGAAATATGCTTCCATTAGCATCTACTGCAACGGCGATCAACAACTTAATATCATAATTTCCATAGACAAGAGTGTCGTCTATGGATATTACCGATCGACAATGCACAAAACCATCAATGGCTGGTTTAAATGCCTAGAACACATATCTGAAGATGAATTCTTGTATTTCTGGACTTTGCTCATGCTTCCATTCAACAACAATTCGGGGTTAAAATGTTGCAATGCAGCCATGTACCTGGGTAGAGCGGGAGAGGACTTATCCCAGTTACCATAAATAATCTCAAACGCACGTTTATGCCCGAAAAATGCCTTTGTTTTGGTAATGGTACATCTATATACCTGGTGGACAGATGTTATATACTCTTTAATCTTGTACGTTATGGACGATTCAATGTGTGGAATCAAGACAAGTGAAATCAAGTCAACATTCAAGTTAAAATGATTCCCACTGAATGTGTCCATTTCACAAGTGTGGGTGTCAATGTATTTCCCCACAATCCACGTATTTGGTTTCAACTTTCTTGCATGCAACATCCATGTACAACCTTGAAACCATCTATGACAAATAACTTTGTATAATTCCGGAGATGACTCATGAACCACAATCAAACGACATTCTTTTATGATGTACATTCGCACCACCCTGCTTAGGCGCGCTTTATCAGCAAAAAGCATATTCTTTGACAGCAACGTTGGTCTAGATTCATCCTATATTACTGTCTGAATGTCGTCAATATCCCTTGTAAAGGTATCCACATCTGGCATATTGGACAATTGATCAAGGTAGGCAATCATCCTTTAACGAAACGGCACATGGTACTCGTACACTTTCGGTCTAACGGGGGGAGTATGTATATATGGAGCATGCTCATTGGTGGCATCATGCTCCCTCGTCAAATCAGGTTCATCATTCTCGTCCTCATCACTATCATCCTCATCAGGGAAGGGTGTGTCATCTCCAGACTCATCAGTATTCTTGTCATAATCACTATCATCTTCCTGACTCTACGCATCTGCCAAATTCCGATTACACATATCGTCTTCGGGCAATTGGGTAAAGCCAAGACCTTCAAGTTGCTCCTTTTCACTGCACAACCAATAAAATAATGAGTTTCTCAAATTCATCCAAACATTAAATATAAACTTTATCACTTAACTTACAAATCATAAATGTTATCCCATGATGCACATTATCCTATTACTGATGACTCCCGGATGGACCACCATGATCCAACACACCAAAACTATGCATATTTCAACTGTCCGTTGGTTCATAATTTGTATAATTCATATCTGACCTGTAACCCCCTTTGGAATATATAAGTGCTAATACAAAGACAATACATAAAAAAAATATTGTAATACAAAAAAAAAAAAAAAATTACCACTCGGCTTGTGGATTATGTAAACTTGGGGAGAAATTATATCCTTAGCTCCTCATTCGCTGTGGAGATAATTTTAGATCTAGCCAAACTCTTTCAAATGGAACCTGTTCGTATAAAACTGCTCCACAACCTCACCCCCCTCCCCTCCCAATATAATAAAACCCTAATTTTTCGCTCTTCGGACATTACGAAAAAATGCAAAATAAGTTAACGACCAAATATTTCGGAAGACCTGAAGGATCCTGAATGGATTTTTACCAAATGTGAAAACTCCTTAAATAAGCAAAAAATCAGTCAAGGGTACAATAATTGAAGGTATATCGCATGCATAATAGGCGCTATATATGTAGCGCCTATTATGATTGGGACCTTCAATTATTGGTGGGTCAGTAAAGTTCAGATGAATTATTGGTGGGTTAGTTAAGTTCAAATTCAGCGGATGTATTGACTGCGCTATACCTTAACGGACAAACATGCCGTTAAGGTATAGCGAGGTGAATAACCGTGTGAGCACGTGATTTTTCCGTACCAAAAATATTCCTATAAATAAAATAAAATAATTTTAATTAATTATCAGCCATTTTAGGAATTTTATCAGTTTTTTTTAGTTACCTATATTTTCTTGTTTGTTTATTCTCAGTAATTAACTCATGAAATACCCAAAAAATATCATGCATTGCATTTAGGATTTTTTTAATAGTTTTTAGATTGAATTAGTAGTTGTTAGTTTTATAAAATTTTAAAAATCATAAAAGTAGTTCATTTTTACACTTTCCTTAATTTTTAATCTTTAATTCTTAGAATTAAGTGTTATTATAATTTTTATAATAGTTATTTAGCTTAATTTCATATTTAGGTAAACTAGGATTTTTAATTGCTAAGGCTTCTAGTTTTTAAACTTAAAAAGAGATATTAAAGACAAAAGAGATTAAAAACAAAGCAAATGAGAAAGGGAAACTCGGATTGGGCTCTTAATGAAAATTAGACGAGCCCAAAATATAATGAACCAGACCATTTAACCTACACCCTGTTGACCCGCCCAATCATTTTAACCCAAATCCACCCCATTTTTTTTAATATTTGATCTCAGCCCTCCATTCATTAATCCAACGGTCCATGTTATGTCCTAGCCTCCCTATAAAACCTCATTTTTAGCCAAACCCTAGCCCTAAAGAAACAAACCAGTCGGCCTCACCTCCTCACCTCCTCCGCCCGCCACGAACTCACCGGAAACTCGCCAAACTCGGATGAACACCCTCGTCCGAGTCACTAAATGGTCCCCTCCCCTCGTGTTCCCTCCACGTCATCTAAATCGTAACAAACTCTGACAGAGAATATCCTATCCTTTCATCCACGAATCTTCTCTGATTTTATGAGGGCGATTCGGGATAAATGGGGACCGTGGATTAATTTCAGATGAATCCTCGCCCTCTACTTGTCCCGAATTCGTTCGAGACAGAATTTTTGGTCCTTTTTTGGCGATTTTAAGGATTCCTTGAGGGGGAAGAAGAGAAGTTTCAAGGATCCCTATAAGTATTTCTTTTCTCAGAGTTGAAGGGGTCTTCTTTTGGGGGTTTTGTTTTTTTTCCAGAAAAAAAAAAAGAAAGATTAAGGTCCTTTTTTCGAATCTTTTAGAAAATTTGGGGTTTCTGTTTTCGTTTTTTTTTTCAGAAAATTTTCGGTTTTCTTCTTCTTCTTCTCTGTTTCTGTTTCAACAAAAAAATAATAGAGAGTAAGAGAGGTCACGGACAGAAAGAAGTTTGGAATCTGAACGGAGTTTAGTTGAGGTTCGAAGCCAACTGGAGTTGTCGTTTGAGGTTGGAGTACGCAGTTCTTGGTTCAATTGTTGCTGTTTTTCTCACTTGGACTTTGGATTCGAAGGTTTGTAGCCAACTTTCTTCATATTTTGTTATCAAGGAAAATTTCTTTCAACATGTTCATCTGATCTCTCTCTTCGATATTGATTTATGATTGTGCGATTAAAATATGATGAGAGCCGTTTAAGATAGGGTCGGATTATTAATTTATACTCATAAAAGGAACATGAGCTTCTGAGTCAAATTATTTGTTGAAAACAGAAAGAATAAAGATTTCTAAAATAATACCATATTCTGTAAATTCCATGGGTGCTGATGCTTGGTCACTTTCTTAATATACATTTGTTTAGAGCATATTCACTTTGGTTCAATACATTCAAAGCTATTATGAGTAAAAATGTGTTTCTGATGTTGCGCGATTCCCATGAGTCCGTGTTTGGTTAATTAACCTTGATGTTTGCCACATATCTTATCATATATCTGATTCTAAATGTTTAGTAGATTTTGATATTTATAAAGATAAGTATTCATCCTTCATGGCATCCTGGAGGCATCATATGTTAATTCTAGTCTAGCCAGATTCTTAGTGATATTCTTTGTTGGCCTTGGCAGTAGGAAATGTAAGAGAACCTGTTTATTGCATTATATGGTTGGTACTGCATCTTTGTTACATCTCATGGGTCTCCTGAATGATATTAAGGCAATTAACTGCTTGTTTTTTTATGCTTGGTTGTTGAAGTTTAGTTGCAAACAGTAGTATTTTTGTTACTTGAATTGTAAAGACAGTAAATTTACATTCCGATTTTGTACTCTAAAAAAATATATATTTATTTTTCTTTTGAAAAATCTTAGTTGTCTAACTTTTGGGGTAATTCAATCTTGTCTTCACGTATTTGGGCTGAAATTAGGATTAGCATGGTACTATGAGATATCAATTGTAAATATTTTGTTAGCATGTTATATTTTAATATAATGCTGAAAACTTCCTCGACATTTTAGAACCCAGTTTAACCATGAGTAAGTAATCGCTTGCCTCAGCCACTGCACAAGAAAGTTTCTTAATTTCTTTATTGCTCGTTGTGAGTTTTTATTTTTCCATTTTTAGGGGATCACTTAGATGTATTTAGGTGAATGAAGAGTGTAGTTAGGAGTAAGGTATTCATAAAGGTTGCATTACAACACCGTAGAGTTGGTTACATTAATCTTGAATGGCTCTCATTATATTTTTATCCACTTTCTTTTACTTTATCCATTTCTGTTAGTTTTTATTTGCTATTCCTATGTATTTTTGACCTTGTATTTGTTTTGGATGATTATCGTATTTAGTTTAAATTTGTTATGATGAATATGAGGCCGTGGGAGATGGGGAAAAGATTGAACCCGCTAGTACTTAATTAAATTACTTGCTTTAGGATTGGGTTCGGTCTAACCGCATAAAACTTAAAGGAGAAGGAGTGTGAAAAGAATCTTGTTTATTTTAGTTTATTTATGAATTTGTACTCCTCTTACTTAACCGCTAGGAGCATGTTTAGGCCGACCACACTTGGGTAGGTAATATTAGGATGTTTTATTAATTCTTGAGGCAAGAGGTCGTTCCCTTAGTTAAATTTATCCGGGGAATGCCCTGAAGAACTTGTGTATATTATATTCCGGGGAATGCCCCGAGGTATTTGTATTTGGAGGCCTAAAGTAAAACTCGTAGTATTTTAGTTTTAGTTTTGTTTTCTTTTATTAGGTGGGAACAACCTCGAACCTCATGTGTGTTTGTTTTCTTCCGTGGTGTTTTATCTCAATTCAAATATTCTAAAAGCCAACTAATTTGAGTACGCAACCGTGATTTTTCACGAGACTCGGGGAATGCCTAACACCTTCTCCCTGAGTCAAATGAACCCCCTTATCCAAATCTCTGGTACGAGCTTGACTTTTGAGTCTAAGTTCTAGAAAACGGTGGCCTGACGCACCGGAATCAATCGTCAGGTGGCGACTCTAAATTTATTTTTGTCACTATAAAAAACTTCTTTGAGTTTTTATTAGATCTTTATATTTAAAAGGTTTAGTAAAGTCTCGCTCAAAAAAGAGGAGTGACATCTCTGGCGACTCTGCTGGGGATATATATTCATTTTTGCGGGTTCGAGCTAGTACTTGATTTTGTTGGCTTTTAAAATATTTGGTTGAGCTTTATGTTTTTTTATTTGTTTTATTTGCTTTATTTAATTTTATTATGTTTTTATATTTTTGTTATTTGCTAGTTGCTTATGTGTTTACGATTTTTGCTTTATGTGTTTACTGCTTTATAACTGTCATCATATGCATTGCCCGGTCATTTCTTTCTGCAACAAGTCCCGTAGCACGCGTCACGTGCATGAATTCTTTGTCGAGTCACTCTTAATTTAGGATGGGGAGCCGTCGGACATATGAAGTGGGTGGAAAGCTCGAGCAGCCACCATCGACCATACGCACCCCGAATTGCCTTGTTAGTAAACCCTAAACTTAGGTCAGCCTTTAGGTCACTCTTATTTGCATCATATCATTTAGACCTAGTAGGGCTCGGTCCCAGGTACCGTGTCCCTTTGTAGGAAACCTGTCCAAATTTTGTCAAAATGGGCCCATGGCCCAAAATGACATTTTATTCATCCTATGTGCTAAATGTTGCATCTATGGAGGGTAAAAGGTCGTTTGGCGGACCAATGTCTTGGAAAGAAGGGTGAATGAAGCAAATGGGACCCTACTAACATTTTCTTTCACATTATTTTCCGAAAAATCGAAAAAAAAAAAGAGAGTTTTGTACTTTTCCCTTTACAGCATTTTTTGAAAAAAAAAATTCAAAAAGAAAGAAGAAAAAAATTCAAAAAAAAAAAGAAGAAGAGAAAATCCAAAAGATTTTACACCATTTTTCAAGAACTCAAAAGATATAGTTTTACATTTTCAAGAAAACAAATATATAGTTTTTAGTTGCATCTTCCCGAACTACGCGAACCTGATTCTCGTCTTCCGGGGCGAGATCCGTAGGCAACCCACATAGGGTTCGGTCGTCCTAGTAGGTCTAGATCCTTGCTTCCGGGGTCGTAGCCAAATCTTGTATGTTTAGCCACTTTTGGCCATATCGGTCATTTTGCAAAATGAGAGATATTTTGCAAAGGTGGTTCAATTGCCCATCTTGGGTCCATGATTCAGTGCCCTATCACTCTAAGGCTTGTCCGTGTCAGGTTTGCATCCCTAGCCACATTTGGCCATATCGGCCTTTTTTGCAAAATAGTGCAAAGTAATCCTTTAAGACCATGATTATTGGGATCATGTAGGCTTCAGGCACAGTACTTCTCATGCTTAGGGGGTCAACTTTATCAAGTTTGCACTAATGGTCACTTCAGCCACTTAGGCCAGTCTGCAGTTGTAGCCAAATTGTGTATTGCACTTGTCCATTAGGAGATATTGTGGTGTCCTAGCAGTGTACCGAGTCGTTAACCATGTTCCTTTTATTCAGGTATAGACCCGTTGATTCGATCCAGGGTGCTGATGGTGGTAAAGATCCCTAAGAAATTGATCAAGTGGTGGAACATGTTTTCATTGTTGGAACAACATGAGTTGATGCATAAATTGGGTACTCTAACCTCTCTTCTTGACATCACACCTCGCCCAGACTTAGTGGAGGCAATGCTGACTTACTGGAACCCGCAGAACTTGACTTTCAAATTTGGGGAGTGCGAGATGACTCCTACTCTGGCGGAAATGTCCGGTCTCACCAGCTTAAGTTACGTAGGAAAGAACATGATACTCCCCCGGGACCACTCTAGGATAAGATTTCTCAATGACCTGGGCCTAAAAGATGACAAGCATTTAAAGTGCCTCGAATCTTGGATATCTTTGGATTATTTGTTTGCTAGGTTTGGACCACAGGATAGTTTTGACGTCTTTTGGGATGAATTTTGCACAACCAAAGCAAAATGGCAAAGACGTCGCCTCGAAGCTTTCAGCCTCGCCTTGTTGGGATTATTGTTTTTTCCATTAGATGAGAAGCACATTAGCACCCGTCTGCAGTCAGTGGTAATGGCGCTATTCCATGAAAAGCAACACAAAACCGTTACCATTGTGCCTATGATCTTGGCAGAGTTTTACCGAGCCTTGAGTGAAGTGAGGGGAGGTGTCAGGTATTTTGAGGGAAGTAACCTTTTGCTGCAATTATAGATGATGGAGCATTTGCATACAGCTTCCTTACTTTGTCCCATCGACCGTGCCTTGAGGGATCGGGTGATATGCATCGAGCGTAGGATAAGGTCTCCTAAGTTCACATATCCGATAGGTGTCACAGCTTGGATCGAGTTCCTTGGTTCGAGGACAAACGAGAATGTTTTGTGGGCTTACCTTTGGCTGCCTTTAGATGACATTTTGGTAGGATACCTCATGCAACCTTTCCTGATGCTGATAGGACTCAAGTGCGTCAGGCCATATACGCCAGTCCGGGTGATGCGACAGTTGGGTAGACGACAAGAGGAGCCTCCAACTTTGAACCTTCGGAGGTACATCATGAATTTTAGCAAAAAAGGTGGTTGACGAAATCAAGTACATTCAATACTGGAACAACGCAAAGAAGATGAGGAAAGATACATTAATAAAGGATATCGGCAGACCCGAGTGTACCCATGAGTACTTGATTTGGTTACAGTCCGCCCCACCAGGAGTCAGCACCCCATTGCCAGCACAACTTAGGGGGCGGGCAGTTCAGACATATGATTTTGAGGAAGCATCAGACCCAGACCCTCAGGATAAGTTTGAGTTGATAAAGTCTCAGTTAGCGGAGTTGGCAACAAATGTGGAGCAGCATGGCCAATATTTGTTTAGAGTTGGTCTTCAGGAAGCAGGGACACATGCCAGAGTCTTTATTCCTAACATCGGGATTTCTCTGCGGGGCATGTTACAAAGTTTGAGCACGACGGATAACCCAGGACCATCCCAGCCAGGACAATCGCATTCAGGAGCAGTTTGAAGACCCATTCTGTTCAAGTGTTTTGAAATTGTCTTATGTTGTCTTTTACTTTCATGTCTTGATTAGGAGTACTGATTCCTTTAGGTAGTGTCAAAGTCAGTCATAGTATGGTCAAGCATGTCGGTCTTCCATTATCGTACTTCTATTGTATGTTAACATCAAAAAGGTTTTAAATGAAAATCTCAAATTTTATTTTCCATTACGTTTTCAGAACTACGCTTGGTCTGATTCATGAAGGACATGATACGTAGGCAACCTATATCGGGTTCGATCATGTCATTTTGCATCAAAAAGAGAAGAAAGTGGTAAAAAGTGTCAAAAATTTGGGACGATGCCATACGACCTTGCGACCCTCACAGCCATTTTAGAACCATTATCTGTTGTTAGGTGCATTGCACGTAACGTGATATTATTTTCTGATAAATGCACTAACGCTAACATGGTGATTTTTTGTTGTTGTCTTCTGTTAAACTCTAACTCTTAAAGGAAGGTGGTTAGTTTGTTGGCATCCTGGCAAGCCATCCATACTATACTCGATCAAAACGCCGAACAACCATGGCCAACAAAGAAATAGATGCTGGAATTGTAGACCCACCAAGAGAGATCGTGGAGTCAGAATCAGAACTACAACAGGAGGTTCGGAGACTGAAACACCAGATGGCAGAGATGTACCAAGCCTGGATGAAAGGACACCCACCACCCTCATTCCCAACCAACTATACAGAAACCCTGCTTCCATCCCACCACTCTCTCAATCGCAAATGGCCAATGTCATCGATCTCTCACCACAACATGCGCCGGGTTTTACTCCTTACCACAATTACCCTGGCACGTCGGCTCAAGCTTTCCATGCTCCACCAGCTAAAACAACCTCATACCCTGCCCCGCCAGCTGCTCCTATTTTCGTACCCCCTCCACAAGCTACCCTCCACCGATCTTCCAGTGAACCCGTATTTCTGGCCCCGGATACCCATTACCATACACCGGAGCCCACTTTTAAAATCCCAGATCCTTACTCTTACAACCACCAATTTGAGCAACATGTTGAAACCGATATACAACCTAAGAGTGCAGAACAGGAAGAAATGTCTAAGAAGCTGCAGAGTCTGGAGCAGTCCTTGAGAAATATGCAGGGGTTAGGGAATCAAGTAAGTGTGGCTTATAAAGATTTGTGTCTGTTTCCTGATGTGCAACTGCCCGCTGGATTCAAATGCCCAAGTTCGACTTATATGACGGACATGGGGACCCTGTTGCTCACCTAAGGGGCTAGTGCAGTAAGATGAGAGGTGCCGGTGGAAAAGACGAATTGTTGATGGCCTACTTCAGTCAGAGTTTAAGTGGAGCGGCTTTGGAATGGTACACCCGTCAGGACGGTAGCAAGTGGTACAACTGAGATGATATGGCTCAGGCTTTTGCCCGACACTTTCAATATAACATAGACATTGTTCCAGACCGCCTGTCCTTGACCAAGGTGGAGAAGAAACCCAGCGAAAGTTTCAGGGAATATGGTTTCCGTTGGAGGAAGTAGGCTGCACGAGTCAATCCTCCAATGGAAGAAGAGGAGATGGTCAGATACTTTCTTCAGGCTCTAGAGCCCACTTACTATGGGCATCTGATCTCAGCTATTGGTAAGTCCTTCAATGACGTTGTAAAAATGGGAGAAATGGGAGAAGAAGGACTCAAGTCAAGCAAGATTATGAGCTATTCAGCTATAAAAGCAACCACCCAGGCAATACAAAGTGGTATTGGAAGTTTGCCAGGGAAAAAGAAAAAGAAAGATGTAGCAATGTTTATCTCTGGATCATGGCAAGGTCAGAGAGGTCCACCCCGCCAATACACCCATCCACGCCCTCGACCTCAAACTTACACTCAAGCTCCATATAATACCCATCAACATTACTTTTCCTTGCCAAGCCCCCAAGACTCAGTCAGACCACCTCAATATTTTGTCCATCATACACAGTCATATGCCCAACCCCCTCCTTACCAACAATGGCATGCCCCTGCCCCACAAAACCCCTACCAAGCTCCACAAAATACTTATCCACCTCCACAACCTTACCAAAACACCAATGGTCCACATTTTTGTTCAAGACCTGAATATAGGAAAGAAAAGCAACAGCGAAAACAGACTTTTACTCCGCTTGGAGAATCTTACGCTAGTCTATTCCAAAGGTTAAGACAATTGGACGTCTTAAGGCCAATTGAGTCAAAAATTCCAAATCCCCCTCCAAAAAACCTCGATTATTCCCAAAGATGTGCTTATTGTTCTGATACCCCAGGCCACGACATAGAAAAATGTTGGCATTTGAAACGGGCAATCCAAGAGCTCATTGATACCAACCAGATTGTTGTCCAAAGCCCAGACACCCCGAACATTAACCAAAATCCTTTGCCTGCTCATGCTGAGACACATATGATCGAGGTGGTGTACAAGGATGGGGAGCCTAAGAAGTCTTATAAGTCTGTTATGACGATTCGGGCCAGTGAGAACAATTTGGTCAAGGAATCAGATTTTACAAAAGCAAAGCCTGCGCCAGTTGAAGGGGCGACTGATAATGGGTAGAAGAGTGCTAAATTAATGTAACTTATCCCATATTTCAACTCTTGATTGTTTGGATTTGGATGTTAAATCATATCGATTCATGTTAATATAATGTGTTTTATGTGTAGGAATAAGATTAAAACAATCGGGGACGAAATCGGGGGAGAAAGCAAGCCAAAACAAGAAGAAAGAAGCACAAAAGAGGGAACCAGGCCACAGGCCAGCGCCCAGCGCTGCCTGTGGCGCTGGAGACAGAAGCAAAGAAAAAGCCACTGCCTCCAGTCCCCTGGACAGCGCCCAGCGCCCCCCAGGGGACTGACTTCGGGAAAAGTGTCCTACTTCGTCTAGAAGACCCCTAAACCGACCCAAAACCTTCCCAACTCCTATATAAACATCCCTAAACCCATTTTGAAGGGGAGGAACGTGATTTTGGAGCAAAAGGAGGCCTAGGAACATCAACAACATCAATAATTTCTCAGTTCATCAATCCAAACTAGTATCTTTATTTTAGTTTTTCTTACTTAGTTATTTGATTTTGTTGAACATGAGTGGCTAATCACCCTTTGTTCCGGGGTTGTGATTAGCCATGAATATTGTGGTTCTAACTTGATAATTTTGTTTTAATAGTTAATGTGGCTAAGATTGTTTCTTCAATTCTATGCTTAATTTCTTAATTGTTTTGGCCATCAATTAAGTTCTATCAATTATCTATGCTATGTTTGGGAAAACTAAGTGTAGATTAGAATAAGAATTGAAGAAAGCATGTTCTTAAATTTGTTAAAAAGAGCGGATTCGCGATTAAGATAGGAATATATTTAATCAACATGCTTAATTATATAAATCTTGTTCTTCATGCATTCTTAATAGATTAATTCCATAGGAATATAGGCATTAATCTTGTTAAGAATAGACGAATAGTACTTCGGAAGAAGACTATGAGTATCATTATCGATTAATTAGCAATCTTACATTAACTATATGAACGATAAAATCAATTAGAACGCAATAGGATTGGCAATAGAATCGCAACCCTGGAATATTTGTTTTATTGATATCTAAACACATACTTGTTCATTATAATTCTTAGATTTAATTTCGAGTTAAAATTTAGCATAAACTATAATTTCAACTTGATCATTACTTGATGAAATAACGATATTAGTTGTTATAAAGTAGTTAATTTAAGTCCCTTGGGTACGATAATCTGGACTCATTGTCCTATATTACTTGTCGATCACGTATACTTGCGTGTGCGTAACAGCGACAGAGAAGCCAAGCCCTATCAATTTGAATCCACCAGTACTAATTGTGAAAGGGATATCAAAAGATGTCAAAGCAAAACCAGAGGGTTCAAAAGTGATAGTGCCAGGGGTGCCCAATAAGCCCGCCATGGTCGTGAAAGGGGCTCCCATTACCCCTATTATCATTAAACCTGTAACCCAGATGCCGGTGAGTGATACCAAGGCTGTCCCATGGAATTACAAGAAAGTGATAGTGACCTACAAGGGTAAAGAAGTGGATGAAGGAGTGAATGAAACGGGAGGTTTGACTCGTTCTGGGAGGTGTTTTACTCCAGAGGAATTGAGGAAAGCCAAGCCATTTAAGGGTAACCAGTTGCCAGTAAAGAAGCCGGTCACCGAGGAGGAGGCTGAGGAGTTCTTAAAGAAAATGAAGGGGCAAAATTATTCTATTATAGAACAATTGAGGAAAAAACTAGCTCAGATCTCTCTCCTATCATTGCTGATACATTCAGAAGAGCACCGCAGGGTTTTAATGAAAATCTTAAATGAAGCACATGTTCCTGATCAAATCACAGTGAACCACCTAGAAAAGATAGCTGGTAAGATTTTTGAGGCAAACAGGATCACCTTCTCAGATGATGAACTTCCTGTTGAGGGCACAGAGCACAACCGAGCTCTATATCTGACAGTAAAGTGTGAAGATGCAGTTGTTTCAAGGGTTTTGGTGGACAATGGCTCCAGTACAAATATTTGCCCGTTGTCTACCCTGCAAAAGCTGAAAATTGGTACTGAAAGGATCCGTTTGAACAGCGTCTGTGTTCGAGGCTTTGATGGAGGAGGCAAAGATTCTGTTGGAGACATACTGCTTGAGTTGTCAATAGGCCCAGTTGAATTCACCATGGAATTCCAGGTGCTAGATATAGCCGTCTCCTATAACCTGTTTCTAGGAAGGCCTTGGATCCATGCCGCTAAAGCAGTCCCGTCCTCTCTGCATCAAATGGTGAAGTTTGAATGGGATAGGCAAGAGATAGTCGTGCATGGTGAGGAAGATCTGCCGGTCGGAAATGACACAATTGTTTCGTTTATAAAAGCTGAGGATGATAAAGGACCTTGGGTTTTTCAAACTTTCAAAACAGTTTCTTTTGATAAAATCACTGAAGGAAAATGCATTCCGGGTCCCAATCGTTGCAAGGTATTGTGCATCCAGTGCGCCTCAACGAAAATTATAGTACATTTGGTTTGGGATTCAAGCCCACAGAAGAAGACATGAAAAGGTTCAAGACTTCAAAGCAGAAGGTATGGTCACTCCCAAAGCCCATCCCACACATCTCCAAGTCCTTTGTCTAACTGGGAGCTGAAAAACCTCCGACCTCTTCAAACCCGAAACCTGTGTTCGATGTTGATGAAGAGTTAATCAAAAGATTCCAAAGTCTTTTCGAAGAGATCAATATGGTTGAGGTTGGTGAAGGCTCTAGCAAAGGAGAGGTGCAGTTCGTTGGCCCAAACGTGAAGCTTAGCAATTGGGAAGTTACTCCTCTCCCCACCAGGAAGGAGTTTTGGTAGTTTGCTTTATTTCCTTTTCTGTTATCTAAACTATTCCAGGGTTGTAATCCAGAGTTTTAGTTTTGCTTATTCTGACACTCAAACTCTTTTACCCTTTTAGTTTCAATGAAATGCAATTTCCCGCTTTCTATTATTCTTAATAGCGTTTTATTTTGTTTCTTTTGTACAGTTGTTTTAATGCTGGTTGCCATGACATGACATGCATGAGGAATTTTCAGTCGAGTTTTAAAAGACAATCTAATTCTGAAATAACGATCCAGGAAGTAGAATATGATGAAGAAGCAGCATTCGAGCAAATCAGTAAAGAGCTAAAACAATTTGAGGAAAAATTAAAACCTACTTTGAGTGAAACTGAAGCAATTAATTTAGGGGACCAGGATGATGTTAGGGAAACCAAAATAAGTGTGCATCTAGAACCACAAGTGAAAGAGGAAATAATCAAAACATTGTTCGAATACAAAGATGTCTTCGCTTGGTCATATGACGAGATGCCGGGTTTGAGCACTGATCTGGTAGTCCATAAATTGCCGACTAATCCAGCATGTCCCCCCATCAAGAAAAAGTTGCGAAAGTTTAAGACTGATATGAGTGTAAAGATCAAAGAAGAAATCACAAAGCAGCTTACCGCAAAGGTCATTCGGGTCACTCGATATCCCACATGGTTAGCCAATGTTGTGCCGGTACCAAAGAAAGATGGTAAAACTAGGGTCTGTGTTGATTACCGTGATCTCAACAACGCAAGCCCAAAGGACGATTTTCCATTGCCGAACATTCACATTTTGATCGAATAATTGTGCCAAGCATGAGATTGGTTCTTTTGTGGATTGTTACGCGGGATATCATCAGATCCTGATGGACGAGGAAGATGCAGAAAAGACAGCATTCATCTCGCCATGGGGAACCTACTGTTATCGGGTAATGCCATTTGGTTTGAAGAATGTTGGGGCAACTTACATGAGGGCAATGACCATAATGTTTCATGACATGATACATAAAGAGATCGAGGTTTATGTAGATGATGTGATCATAAAGTCAAAGAAGCAGTCTGACCATGTCAAAGATCTGAGAAAGTTTTTCCAAAGGCTCCGCAGGTACAATCTCAAGCTCAATCCAGCAAAATGTGCATTTGGTGTCCCGTCCGGTAAACTACTGGGGTTCGTGGTCAGTCGACGAGGTATTGAGTTGGACCCGTCAAAGATCAAAGCCATTCAAGAATTACCGCCGCCAAAGAACAAAACAGAGGTGATGAGCTTGCTTGGAAGGTTAAATTACATCAGCAGATTTATTGCTCAACTCACGACGACCTGTAAGCCTATTTTTAAGATGCTGAAGAAGAATGCTGCAGCCGAGTGGACTGATGAGTGTCAAGAAGCATTTGATAAGATCAAGAGGTACTTGTCAAACCCACCTGTGCTGGTCCCACCAGAGCCTGGAAGACCTTTAATTCTTTATTTGATAGNGTTTTGGTAGTTTGCTTTATTTCTTTTTCTGTTATTTGAACTATTTCAGGGTTGTAATCCAGAGTCTTACTTTTGCTTATTTTGACACTCAAACTCTTATATCCTTTTAGTTTCAATGAAATGCAATTTCCCTCTTTCTATTATTCTTAATAGCGTTTTATTTTGTTTCTCTTGTACAGTTCTTTTTATGCTGGTTGCCATGACATGACATGCATGAAGAATTTTCAGCCGAGTTTTAAAATCCAATCTAATTCTGAAATAACAATCCAGGAAGTAGAATATGATGATGAGATAGGATATGATGAAGAAGCAGCATTCGAGCAAATCAGTGAAGAGCTAAAACAATTTGAAGAAAAACCGAAACCTAATTTGAGTGAAACTGAAGCAATCAATTTAGGGGACCGGGATGATGTTAGGGAAACCAAAATAAGTGTGCATCTAGAACCATCAGTGAAAGCGGAGATAATCAAAACATTGTTCGAATACAAAGATGTCTTCGCTTGGTCGTATGACGAAATGCCGGGTTTGAGCACTGATCTGGTAGTCCATAAATTGCCGACTAATCCAGCATGTCCCCCCGTCAAGCAAAAGTTACGGAAGCTTAAGACGGATATGAGTGTAAAGATCAAAGAAGAAATCACAAAGCAGCTCACTGCAAAGGTCATTCGAGTCACTCGATATCCCACTTGGTTAGCTAATGTCGTGCCGGTACCAAAGAAGGATGGTAAAACCAGGGTATGTGTTGATTACCGTGATCTCAACAAAGCAAGCCCAAAGGATGATTTTCCATTGCCGAACATTCACATTTTTATTGATAATTATGCCAAGCATGAGATTGGTTCTTTTGTGGATTGCTACGCGGGATATCATCAGATCTTGATGGACGAGGAAGATGCAGAAAAGACAGCATTCATCACGCCATGGGGAACCTATTGTTATCGGGTAATGCCATTTGGTTTGAAGAATGCTGGGGCAACTTACATGAGAGCAATGACCACAATGTTTCATGACATGATGCATAAAGAGATCGAGGTTTATGTAGATGATGTGATCATAAAATCAAAGAAGCAGTCTGACCATGTCAAAGATCTGAGGAAGTTTTTCCAAAGACTCCGCAGGTACAATCTCAAGCTCAATCCAGCAAAATGTGCATTTGGTGTCCCGTCCGGTAAACTGCTAGGGTTCGTGGTCAGTCGACGCGGTATTGAATTGGATCCGTCAAAGATCAAGGCCATTCAAGAATTACCGCCGCCAAAGAACAAAACAGAGGTGATGAGCTTGCTTGGGAGGTTAAATTACATCAGCAAATTTATTGCTCAACTCACGACGACCTGTGAGCCCATTTTTAAGATGCTGAAGAAGAATGCTGCAGCCGAGTGGACTGACGAGTGTCAAGAAGCATTTGATAAGATCAAGAGGTACTTGTCAAACCCACCTGTGCTGGTCCCACCAGAGCCTGGAAGACCTTTAATTCTTTATTTGATAGTCTTGGACAATTTTTTTGGTTGCGTGTTGGGTCAACATGACATCACGGGAAAGAAGGGCAAGCAATCTATTATCTTAGTAAGAAGTTCACTCCTTACGAGGTTAAGTACACGCTACTTGAGAGGACATGTTGCGCCTTGACTTGGGTGGCGCAAAAGTTCAAGCATTACCTGTCATCTCACACCACTTATCTCATTTGTCGCATGGATCCTCTGAAATATATCTTTCAGAAGCCTATGCCCACAGGAAGGCTTGCAAAATGGCAGATTTTACTCACAGAATTTGATATCATTTATGTGACTCGGACCGCGATGAAAGCCCAAGCTTTGGCCGACCATTTGGCCGAAAATCCGGTGGATAATGAATACGAGCCATTGAAGACTTACTTTCCTGATGAAGAGGTTATGTCTATTGATGAAGTTGACCACGACGGAAAACCAGGTTGGAAACTCTTCTTTGATGGAGCCGCCAACATGAAAGGAGTTGGAATAGGGGCTGTACTTATCTCTGAAACACGGCAACATTACCCTGTAACAGCCCAACTTCGATTCTACTGCACCAACAACATGGTAGAGTACGAGGCATGCATTCTGGGTTTGACGTTAGCTATAGACATGGGAGTTCAAGAAATACTTGTTTTGGGAGATTCAGATTTGCTGGTCCACCAAATTCAAGGGGAATGGGAAACTCGAGATTTAAAGCTCATACCTTATCGACAGTATTTGCATGATCTTTGTCAACGCTTCAGGTCAGTCGAATTTAGACATATTCCCAGGATTCATAATAAGATTGTTGATGCCTTGGCCACTCTAGCGTCAATGTTACATCATCCAGACAAGGTTTATGTCGATCCCATACATATCCAAGTTCATGACCAACATGCCTATTGTAATGTGGTAGAAGAGGAAATCGATGGCGAACCTTGGTTCCATGATATCAAGGAATACATCAGGTCAGGAGTATATCCAACACATGCTACAGGTGACCAGAAGAGAACCATTCGACGTCTGGCCAGTAGATTTTTCTTTAGCGGAGGAATCTTGTACAAGAGGACTCCGGATTTAGGATTGCTAAGGTGCGTAGATGCTAAAGAAGCTTCAATCATCATGGCCGAAGTACACTCTGGAGTTTGCGGTCCACATATGAATGGGCATGTATTGGCAAAGAAGATACTTCGAGCAGGTTATTATTGGCTCACCATGGAACGGGATTGTATCAGTTTTGTTCGCAAGTGTCATCAGTGCCAGGTACACGGTGATCTGATTCATTTTCCTCCATCTGAATTGCACACAGTGTCTGCACCCTGGCCTTTTGTTGCCTGGGGCATGGATGTCATTGGGCCGATTGAGCTGGCTGCATCAAACGGGCATAGGTTTATTCTGGTGGCCATTGATTACTTCACCAAGTGGGTCGAAGCTGTAACTTTCAAGTCCGTAACCAAGAAAGCAGTGGTGGATTTTGTTCATTCAAACATCATTTGCAGGTTCGGAATTCCCAAGGTGATCATCACAGACAATGCTGCTAATCTCAACAGTCATTTAATGAAAGAGGTATGCCAACAGTTCAAGATTATGCATCGGAACTCCACTCCGTATCGTCCTAAGGCAAATGGAGCTGTCGAGGCTGCCAACAAGAACATAAAGAAGATACTTCGTAAGATGGTTCGGGGTTCTCGACAATGGCATGAAAAGTTGCCTTTCGCATTATTGGGTTATCGCAGTACTGTTCGCACTTCAGTGAGTGCAACTCCTTATCTGCTAGTATATGGAACTGAGGCAGTTATACCAGCAGCAGTTGAGATTCCATCTCTTCGGATCGTTGCAGAAGCCGAAATTGATGATAACGAGTGGGTCAAAACCCGGCTCGAGCAGTTGAATCTGATTGATGAGAAAAGATTGGCCGCAGTATGTCATGGTCAATTGTATCAGAAGAGAATGGCAAGAGCATACAACAAGAAGGTGCACCATCGGAAATTTGAAGTGGGCCAGATGGTATTGAAACGTATTCTCCCCCACCAGGTGGAAGCTAAAGGCAAATTTGCCCCAAACTGGCAGGGACCATTCATCGTGACAAGAGTGTTGCCTAATGGTGCTTTGTATTTAACAGACATGGAAGGCAAATGTGTAGATATGGCTATCAATTCTGATGTACTATGTATGAATTCTTTGCTCATCTTCAATTGTATTTTGTACTTCGCACAGTCGAAGTTGAAATGACGAAGGCATTTTGTTCCGCTACCCAAACACTTTCATCCTTCGTCTACCCTTTTGGGCCTTATTTATTTTCTTTCACATCCCTCTTTTGGAATCCATAGCAGAAAACGAAAAGAAGGAAAAGAAAAGAAAAAAGAAAAGAAAAAGAGAAAAAATGAAAAGAAAAAAAAAGAAAAGAAAAAGAAAAAAAAAAGAAAAGAAAAAAGAAAGAAGCAAACAAACAAAAGGAAAAGGAAAATTGTTTGAACTACGTTCGACCTGATTCCTTTTAAGGATACGTAGGCAGCCTTACGGTTCGGTCTTATCAAAATAAAAAATTAAAATTTTCCCAGTCCCAAAGGAACTGGGGCATAATTTTGAATTCGAAGAATCTGATTCCAAAAGTTGTAATTTTACCCCTATTTTATCTTGAATTATTTTGAGCTTTCATGCCGCCCTTTCTTTCTAACCCTGTCCAAAAGCCCACATTACAGTCCAAAGAAAGACCTTCCGATCAATCTTCGGGGATGCCGGATCAAGCGAGGTAGAGACATGGTTCGCGTCAAGGGCAACACTCCATTCATGAGAGAAAATTCAAAATGAGAGAGTCTTATTGGTGAAAACCCTCACGGGCACCGTAAGGCGATGGTGAGATGAGAGAAAATTCAAAATGAGAGAGTCTTATTGGTGAAAACCCTCACGGGTACCATAAGGCGATGGTGAGTTGAGAGCTAAACAAATGAGAGAAGCTGATTAGTGAAAACTTTCGAGACACTACAAGTCAAGTGGGCTCACAACTTTACAGAGAAATGGGATCAGTGAAAGCCGGTTTAGAGGTATGGACTCATGCCGTGAGCTGAATATGATTGGTTGGCTGGATCAGGCTGATCAATCCGAAATGCATGTCATGATCATTGGAGCCTGCCGCTTTCCCAGATAAGTCTTTCCCTTTTAAATTTCCTTCGCATAAACATTTGTGTTCAAAACTTTCCTTTGATCTTTTGTCCTAAAATCATTACGCTTTGCTTTTTGAGTCTGTCTTTAGGAGTTTCTTTCGAATTAGCCCATGTAGAATAAGTAGGAAAAGGATTTCAAAGCTTACTACCAACTTCTAAATTGCACAAAGTGGAGCTTGGCCAAGCATATCACAACAAACAGGATTTGGAATGAGTGGTACGCAAATAGTTAATAGTTCAGGCAGTAAGGCAATTCTTGAGTTTTGAGGAAATACCAGGACGCAGCAGCGTCCAGAATGAAAATGCAACGCAACATGCAAGGTTAAGAAATTCGGGTCGTTCAGAGTTTATGATTCAATGTCAATCAAAGGTCAAACCACTCTTTGCTCGCTCAAAGCAGCTGATCAGGATGAAGCATGGCAGTTAGCAGAAGCAGATCTCCAGCAAGAGTTAAAACTTGAATGTATTCCCCAGCAGAAGCAAGCCCTCAGCAATTACGCCGCAAACTAACCACCACATTTTTCAAACTAACAAGATTTAATTTTATCTGAAACAGGAGGCATGGGAATTTGTTAATCCACAAAGCCTTCTTGCGAAGAAGACATGGCTTCGGAGGCAAAAGTTTCTATTCAAAATCCCCCAAGCAGAGAGCATGGCCCAGGTAAATTTAGTTTTCGACTTTCAGGACCCTCCTGGATAATGAGAATTAGTTTTTAAAATTTTCAGGACCCTCCTGGATAATGAGAATTAGTTTTTAAATTTTCAGGACCCTCCTGGATAATGGGAATTAGTTATTAAATTTCTCAGGACCCTCCTGGATAATGGGATTTAATTTTAAAATTTTCAGGACCCTCATGGATAATGGGATTTAATTTTTAAGGTAACATAATTAGATTAATCCCCGCAAATATGCCAAGTTCCAAACCGGGGCAGAAAAGTTTGTTTTGTTTTGTTTTGCCTTATTATAGTATCAGGCGCCCACCTGGATAACGAGGGAATACAACTCAAATTTTAGCAGTCAGGTACCCACCTGAAAAACGAGGGCATTTATTCTAAAAGTTTATTTCAAGTTTCAAAGTTCAAGTTAGAAGCACCAAGAGCCCGCCTAAGGAATAGGGTCGAGTCAAGTTAGAGTAGCAAGAAGCTCGCCTCAAGAATGCAAGTCAGCAGTTCGAGATGCACAACAAGACCGAGAGAAGTTTCAAGATAGAAGAGTAGATAGTATTTTGTAGTTTTCATGTAATTTTGCCCTATTTGATTTCCTTTTTGATGTAATGACAGGAACAGCGGATCGGAACCTCGACGGCACCTCAATCGGCTCGACACCTCAACATACTCCATCGCTCTTTCTATTTTCAGAACTACACTGACCTGATTCGTTGGTAGCCAAGAATATGTAGGCAACCCTTGAAGCAAGGTTCGGTCAGACTCTTTTCAAATTGCTTCTCATGGAGTTTCGGATAGGCAAAATCCCGCAGAATGGCTCACTTTATCTTTGCCCGAAAACCCTTCGTGTCTCCGAGCAAAGAGGGGCAGCTGTGAGCACGTGATTTTGCCGTACCTAAAATATTCTTATAAATAAAATAAAATAATTTTAATTAATTATTAGCCATTTTAGGAATTTTATTAGTTTTTTTTAGTTACCTATATTTTCTTATTTGTTTATTCTCAGTAATTAACTCATGATATACCCAAAAAATATCATGCATTGCATTTAGGATTTGTTTTATAGTTTTTAGATTGAATTAGTAGTTGTTAGTTTTATAAAATTTTAAAAATCATAAAAGTAGTTCATTTTTACACTTTCCTTAATTTTTAATCTTTAATTCTTAGAATTAAGTGTTATTATAATTTTTATAATAGTTATTTAGCTTAATTTCATATTTAGGTAAACTAGGATTTTTAATTGCTAAGGCTTCTAGTTTTTAAACTTAAAAAGAGAGATTAAAGACAAAAGAGATTAAAAACAAAACAAAGGAGAAAGGGAAACTCGGATTGGGCTCTTAATGAAAATTAGACGAGCCCAAAACATAATGGACCAGGCCATTTAACCTACACCCTGTTGACCCGCCCAACCATTTTAACCCAAATCCGTCCCATTTTTTTTAACATTTGATCTCAGCCCTCCATTCATTAATCCAACGGTCCATGTTATGTCCTAGCCTCCATATAAAACCTCATTTTTAGCCAAACCCTAGCCCTAAAGAAACAAACCAGTCGGCCTCACCTCCTCACCTCCTCCGCCCGCCACGAACTCACCGGAAACTCGCCAAACTCGGATGAACACCCTCGTCCGAGTCACTAAATGGTCCCCTCCCCTCGTGTTCCCTCCACGTCATCTAAATCGTAACAAACTCTGACAGAGAATATCCTATCCTTTCATCCACGAATCTTCTCTGATTTTATGAGGGCGATTCGGGATAAATGGGGACCGTGGATTAATTTCAGATGAATCCTCGCCCTCTACTTGTCCCGAATTCGTTCGAGACAGAATTTTTGGTCCTTTTTTGGCGATTTTAAGGATTCCTTGAGGGGGAAGAAGAGAAGTTTCAAGGATCCCTATAAGTATTTCTTTTCTCAGAGTTGAAGGGGTCTTCTTTTGGGGGTTTTGTTTTTTTTCCAGAAAAAAAAAAAGAAAGATTAAGGTCCTTTTTTCGAATCTTTTAGAAAATTTGGGGTTTCTGTTTTCGTTTTTTTTTTCAGAAAATTTTCGGTTTTCTTCTTCTTCTTCTCTGTTTCTGTTTCAACAAAAAAATAATAGAGAGTAAGAGAGGTCACGGACAGAAAGAAGTTTGGAATCTGAACGGAGTTTAGTTGAGGTTCGAAGCCAACTGGAGTTGTCGTTTGAGGTTGGAGTACGCAGTTCTTGGTTCAATTGTTGCTGTTTTTCTCACTTGGACTTTGGATTCGAAGGTTTGTAGCCAACTTTCTTCATATTTTGTTATCAAGGAAAATTTCTTTCAACATGTTCATCTGATCTCTCTCTTCGATATTGATTTATGATTGTGCGATTAAAATATGATGAGAGCCGTTTAAGATAGGGTCGGATTATTAATTTATACTCATAAAAGGAACATGAGCTTCTGAGTCAAATTATTTGTTGAAAACAGAAAGAATAAAGATTTCTAAAATAATACCATATTCTGTAAATTCCATGGGTGCTGATGCTTGGTCACTTTCTTAATATACATTTGTTTAGAGCATATTCACTTTGGTTCAATACATTCAAAGCTATTATGAGTAAAAATGTGTTTCTGATGTTGCGCGATTCCCATGAGTCCGTGTTTGGTTAATTAACCTTGATGTTTGCCACATATCTTATCATATATCTGATTCTAAATGTTTAGTAGATTTTGATATTTATAAAGATAAGTATTCATCCTTCATGGCATCCTGGAGGCATCATATGTTAATTCTAGTCTAGCCAGATTCTTAGTGATATTCTTTGTTGGCCTTGGCAGTAGGAAATGTAAGAGAACCTGTTTATTGCATTATGTGGTTGGTACTGCATCTTTGTTACATCTCATGGGTCTCCTGAATGATATTAAGGCAATTAACTGCTTGTTTTTTTATGCTTGGTTGTTGAAGTTTAGTTGCAAATAGTAGTATTTTTGTTACTTGAATTGTAAAGACAGTAAATTTACATTCCGATTTTGTACTCTAAAAAAATATATATTTATTTTTCTTTTGAAAAATCTTAGTTGTCTAACTTTTGGGGTAATTCAATCTTGTCTTCACGTATTTGGGCTGAAATTAGGATTAGCATGGTACTATGAGATATCTATTGTAAATATTTTGTTAGCATGTTATATTTTAATATAATGCTGAAAATTTCCTCGACACTTTAGAACCCAGTTTAACCATGAGTAATTAGTCGCTTGCCTCAGCCACTGCACAAGAAAGTTTCTTAATTTCTTTGTTGCTCGTTGTGAGTTTTTATTTTTTCATTTTTAGGGGATCACTTAGATGTATTTAGGTGAATGAAGAGTGTCGTTAGGAGTAAGGTATTCATAAAAGGTTGCATTACAACACCGTAGAGTTGGTTAGATTAATCTTGAATGGCTCTCATTATATTTTTATCTACTTTCTTTTACTTTATCCATTTCTGTTAGTTTTTATTTACTATTCCTATGTATTTTTGACCTTGTATTTGTTTTGGATGATTATCGTATTTAGTTTAAATTTGTTATGATGAATATGAGGCTGTGGGAGATGGGGAAAAGATTGAACTCGCTAGTACTTAATTAAATTACTTGCTTTAGGATTGGGTTCGGTCTAACCGCATAAAACTTAAAGGAGAAGGAGTGTGAAAAGAATCTTATTTTTTTTAGTTTATTTCTGAATTTGTACTCCTCTTACTTAACCGCTAGGAGCATGTTTAGGCCGACCACACTTGGGTAGGCAATATTAGGATGTTTTATTAATTCTTGAGGCAAGAGGTCGTTCCCTTAGTTAAATTTATCCGGGGAATGCCCTGAAGAACTTGTGTATATTATGTTCCGGGGAATGCCCCGAGGTATTTGTATTTGGAGGCCTAAAGTAAAACTCGTAGTATTTTGGTTGTAGTTTTGTTTTCTTTTATTAGGTGGGAACAACCTCGAACCTCATGTGTGTTTGTTTTCTTCCGTGGTGTTTTATCTCAATTCAAATATTCTAAAAGCCAACTAAATTGAGTACGCAACCGTGATTTTTCACGGGACTCAGGGAATGCTTAACACCTTCTCCCTGAGTCAAATGAACCCCCTTATCCAAATCTCTGGTACGAGCTTGACTTTTGAGTCTAAGTTCTAGAAAACGGTGGCCTGACGCACCGGAATCAATCGTCAGGTGGCGGCTCTAAATTTATTTTTGTCACTATAAAATTAAAACTTTTTTGAGTTTTTATTAGATTTTTATTTATTTAAAAGGTTTAGTAAAGTCTCGCTCAAAAAAGAGGAGTGATAAACCGCGTTAAATATAAACTGGTACTCATATGTTTTTTCACCTATTTTTATGCTTTGAGTCCAAAAAGACAACATTTTGATTCCGGACTCATGGTTCTAATTGTCCACTTTGACACAATAGATCTCGGCAGATTTGTCCTTGGGCTAGCCACATCGATCCAAAATGAGTGTATCATATGAACTCGTGGTGTCTTACATGTAGTAACATTTAATTTTTATTCTTTTTGGCATGTAATTTGTCTAAGGTATCATACCTACCTCTTCTTCAAAAGCTTATCGACTTATTTCTCATTAGTCCTCCTTTGCCATAAGCATCGCATACACCCTTTTTACGAACTCAACATTCATACTCAGGGTTTGTCCCTCCATCGTATAGCGTATGTATTATTCGTTTTGGCCCAATGAATCTCACGGATGTATCTCTTTGATTGTGCTTGCGCAACATCATGCTTGAAAGCAGGGGCAGCTCAGATCAATAGTATTAATTTGTTGCCTAAAGCCAACTTTATGAGAAGCATTAAATTGTATCTTTTTGAGTTTGAATTATCAGATTCATATACTCTCGATGATATTTTTAAATGCTACCAAATTATTCAAAAGGCAACATATAACGATGAAGTGAAAATAACAAAAAAAAAGAAAGAGGTAAATGTAACACTTGAAAGTTCAAATAGAATGTCACCCAAGAAAATTGATGCCTTAGATTCTAAATTATATTCTTGCTGCTTCAAATATGATTCCTCACAATGTTTGGAACATGGCAAAAAACAAAAAAGATTGCCCAATATATTTTATCAATAGAGTTCTTAAGTTAAGAATTTTAGAGAATAATACTATAACTTAACTAACACAATTGAACCCGAAAAAAGCAAGAAAGAAAATATAGAAATATGTAAATTTTATGTGAGAGACTAACTCTTGCAAAAACCAAGAAAGAAAATGAATATTATAAAATATAATTTGCATATTTTCTAATATAAAAAAGATAAGAAATGGAATGTAATTATCTCACTTGTTAAATTTTTTGTTCACATGTAAATGGTTTGAAAGAGTCATTATTTTTCCCAAAACATAACCTGTTAACCCATTATTGGTTAAAAATAATAATTAGGTACCCCAAAATTTGAGGGCCTAAAGCATATGCTTTAGTGCTTCACCCTAAAGATGGCCCTGCTTGAAAGCGCATACCATGTGAATTGCATTACATTTTGGATAGTACTTCTTTTCTCCCCTTTTTCGATATTCTAAGATTTCATATGCACCATTTTTTCGGAAGATTGATAGTGTAGAAGTTGCCATTACACGACTTTCCGTCCTTTTGTTACGGAGGATTAACCATCTCTTCAATCTTATATATGGCTCAAACACTATAATTTGTTGCTCCTTTACGACTTGGTTCTTGTTTGAGTTCAGTAACACATGTTGTTTTTGTTGGTAACAATATTTTCAAGTAAATTTGTCAGAAAATTAAGATTAACTGCGCAATTAAAACGTAATTTAAAAATTTTAGCTGCCAATATATTTTGTCATGTGAAATTTGAAGATCTTGATTGTAGCAACATACACAAGTTTGGACGCTAAAAAAATATTTATGCCTAGCTTTTTATATCTGACAATTATTTGAAGGAAACAAACAGAGAGTAGCCGATAAGTGTACGTATATGAGTTTAATTCGGAAAACAAATTAGAAGTTGAGAATCTTGAGATAAAGGATCTTTAATTTATGCGTCGTCAAATATAAGATGAATTTGAATATTTGATGGCATTCTATATTACTTGATTATTCGGTGCTTGTGCTGGAAATTCTATAGGTAAAAAAGAAAGATCCCTACAGAGACCTGCATGTGAACTAATCAAGGACATAATTTCGAATCTCATTGTAAACCATCAAGAACTTGAGAAAAAAGAGGTTGAGAGAAGTTAAAAAGTTATTTGAAAATGATGGATGTTGGACTCAGTAAAAAGATAGAGGGGAGAATGACAGAATCTAATGAAGAGACTAAGGACAAACATTGTTTGAGTTCAAAATGTTAAAGTTATCTCATTCATGACATACCCAAAATTGAAGGAAAAAAAATAGGGAATGGTCTACTAGTCAAATTTGAGTGTCGTAACTTTCCAAGTTAATTTTAGGACAGACTAAAACTATTGTGTAATTGATAAATAAATGAACTTTGATATTAATTCAAATAATGCACGTTAACCCACTAATGTGAGACTTAATACCCCTGCATGCATAGACTTACAACTAGACGTTGACAAAATAACATAGGGGCTTTACGTTGGGTAAACACACATTGGATGGTCTGGTGCTCATTTTATCACTAAAAAAACAAGCTCAAAAAATAAAATTACACAAGACCATTTAAGCGATTAAATGCACCAAACCCATCGATGTGATACTCATTTATAGAATTCAAATAAATCTTAGCGTGGGTCGTCTCATCTCTACTTATTTCCCCATTTTCTGCCATTCACGGGCCCTCACCTCAATTTGTCACCTATGCTTCAATTACAAATTCGTCGCAATGGGCTATATGAACAAGGGATGAACTTACATGGTGTTAGGTGGGTTCATACGAACCTGCTTAGTCAAAAAATTACTCTGCATGTATAAGTATATTTAATCTATGTTTAAAAAACTACATTATAAATTAGATGTTAACCCCATTTAGAGTAAATGCAATATAATGTCCAACCCATTGGCAAAGTGGGTCAACTCATTTCTAGGACCCCAACTTCGAATTCGTCGAACGCTCTCACGAACTTTTCATTTTTGGCTTTTTTCTTAAGTACATTTAACTTAGGAAAGCTTTTTCTGTATGCATACAATTTAGGAAAAGAAAACTACACCGTTTTACCTTTTTTAACAGAATCTAAAATCTAAGCAGGGGTAACACTCTAAATATTCCCCAATTACCAAACCCCTTGCAATCTCTCTGGCATCCTTTCACTGGTGAAAAATTCAACTTTCTAGGATTCACTACTTAAAATACAAATAAAATATTTTAATTATTTTCTTCAATTAATTAAATTTTATTTTGTCGATTTTTTTGTGTATTTACTTTTTTTATATATACCTGCAAAGATATCTCATGTTTAAACTCTTGGAATGAAGTTGGTAAAAAAGCGATGTATCTCCCAGAATGAAATTTTTCTGTATGAGCTCGAATTAATCGAGCTCAGTATCGAACACCGAAAGAAAAATTATACTGAACCTGCTTGGCGAAAATCTTAATTCCGCTACTTATAAGAATCATATATAAGGTAGAATGGTTTTTATGAATTTCAATATTCTTAGGAGATTAATTGTACGTTGGCTGTAAACGAACAACAACCCTACAACGTTGATGTTAGGGGCTCATCCGCCCCTAAAATATTTGCAACAAAAATAAACTCGAGGGGTAAGTGGGCGTCGCAAAGCCTGATCTAATTAATAACAACCTTAACCAAAGGAGTATATAATAATTTAAGTGTTTGAATGATGAATCTATAAAGAAAAACGCCAAAAGGGCCCAAATTCGCTTACTTTATACAGTTCTGCTTCTAACGTTCTCCAATGCATCTATATTCTTGAAAATAATACACTACAAAAATTCATCAATATATTAATTTGAGTATAGTTTGTACTTTGTCTGAACCATAACAGCGATTGTTTGTACAAACATGCAAGAGATTAAGTTGTGGCATGGCAACCGCGGCTTCCTAAGCTTGTGTCTAGAAAGCTGCTTCAACTTTGTTTTCTCTAAAGAACAAAGTTTAAAGCAAAAGAAATCTAATAACGGCGTAGAAATCTATATTGGCGTTTTGTTTGAATGGCTGGTCTCCAAACACGAATTGAATTGGCTTCTCTCCATTTTCAATAATTTGTTTCTTTTCAAAACAAAGCTAGAGACCAAAATGCAGCAGAATTTCTGTTTGAAAATTGCAAATATGTCCACTAATGTAGCCGCTCGAGTGCGAACTAGCCGGAAGAAACTCAATGCTAAGGTCAAGATCCAGCCGAGCCCCATGGTCGGCGTCAGTTTGGATTAATTAAGCCCAAAGATACTCTAATTCGTCAGTCGTACCTTATATTTGTGCCACCTTTTAACCCGTATCTTATTTTTAAAAATTATTGATTTAGTAGCCATCTGATAAAAAATCCGTGATAATATGATAATTATATTCCTGACAAAAGATATAAAACCTGCATCACGCATTAATCGCGTGATCTGTAATCTCATTCGTGAAAATTTTCACATTGAAGCTAAAACTTCATGCTAATGCATGTTGAAGTTATTTATCCTACGGTCTACAGTTTTCTCATGAGTTTTATCCGAAACTTCAGTCTAAACATGCTGAAGTTTTTTAGTTCATTTGTTAAAACTTCAGACTAGACATGCTTAAGCTTTTGTCCTGCTGTATGTAATTTTTTAATGAGTTTTTGCTAATGCATGCTGAAGTTATTTAGTTCATTTGCTAAAATTTCATACCAAAACATGCTGAAGTTTTGTCCTGCAGTCTACAGTTTTGTCAATAGTCTTTTATTAAAGAAGGACAAAATCCTCTTTTTAAAATGCTTTTAACAAAAAAAACGAGTACGAATACAAACGAAAAAATAAAACAAGTACAAGTTAAAAAAGAACGACCAAATAGAATGCCCCATGCAATTTTTACCATAATATTACTCTCTATTTTCGGCGAAGACCATACAATTTTACTCAAAATATCTTTGACCATTTAAAATATCCCAACATTTTATTTATTTATATATATCGTTTTCTTTTTTATCAATTTCAATTTTTCGTGCACCAAACAATCTTTTCCTCAAAATAAGTACACATGATTCATCACCAAAATTCATGGACCAATCTGGAAATCACTGTGCATCATCACATCATTTGAATATCTATGGTAAGTAACCAAAGTCCACAAGCTTCTAATAGCCCAGAAACAAGATCAATACAGCATGGAGTTTTCTCTCATAAAGGCCCAAAATCATGATTCTAATAGCCCATGTGAATGATGGAAAAGCTAACATATTTGATTATTAGGGAAGTTTCAAATTTGTCTCTATATTATTCGAAATTGTTCAATTATGACGTTACACTTACTTTTGCAGTTAGCAAATCATGTCTGATTTTCCGGGGCAGATGTTGCGTTAATACGACTGAGTAGCTTTGGCTCACATCATATATATATATATGTGATATAATTGACCAATGTATATTTTTAATTGCTCTAAAAAATAATAGCTGATAAAATGCATATTTTTTGTATATATATGTATTCTATACATATGATATACATATTTTATACACTTGTTGGCTAGCAAATACTATTAGTTTTCGTCGTACTCCGTACATATAACAGATTTCGGACCCAGTTATATTTATTAAATTAAATACTGTGGAAAAATTTCAAACTAGAATTTATAAAGCTTAAATTAGGAATCCGCCTCTATTTGATTTCAAATTATGCAGGTTCTTTAACTGTATATCCACTCTAATTATGTACATTTGTTCTGAATTATTTGGTCATCGCTTTTGGTGTTGAACAATCTGTAAGAGTCCAGCAAATTATAGTAAGTCTGTTTACCCTCAAAATCGGATAACAATTAAATTTATAAGTGGTTTTAAGGATATGCGGATTAACTTGATACAAAGCGATAAATTAAGTTACTATAAAATAAATAAAGATAAAATAAATTCACACCACACGAGCTGAATAGTATCAGTCTTAGTGAAATAGCCACTTTCGAGTCGGGCTCACCACGACCGGTAAACTGTTGAAAAAGAACAAGAGCTAAAGACAGAGAATATTAATATATTACTTTTGAATGCGTGTTACTATGTCCTTTATGAATTATCAGACCCCATTTATATAGTAGGGGAGTCTACTTTAGGTACAACTCTATAAAAGGTAAAAAATTCTTCTAATTCACTGATTATCGGTTCCTTATGGATATGTGTTGAGATCTCCGCCGTGATATTCGGCCGGTCACGGATATTTCGGCTTTCTTTTGGCCATGCTGGATTGTCTGACAATGTTCTTTGAAGTTGTTCGAGGCCAAGATCGATTCCGGGACCATGGCCTCGATATTCTCGAGGGCAAGCGTCATGCCCCCGAGTTATGGCTCGGTGGATTTTGGCTTGATTTCAGTCCCTTGCTGCCATGTCTCGAGCTTGGCTTATTTTGTCGGAGGCCGGGATGTACCATGAGCTCGATTTCACCCGCATACAAATAGTCCCCTCGTTTTTCGGAGAGTAACGACGAGAAACGATATGAGCTTCCGATTCTTACTTCGACACATCGTGACAGAAACGACAGAACATTCGAAACGTCTCGTTAGTCAAGTCATAATGCATTAAATGTATGTCAACTGCCGGTCGGCCGTCCCTGGATGCGAAATGTCGTTGAACCACCATAAATACCTGTCACGACCCAACCGGAGGGCCGCGACATGGCACCGGACCTTGCTTGCAGAGCGCCGGCGTACCCCTCATATCTGCACTCTTACTTTCTTCGTTATCTACAAAGCCTGTCATACGCATGCAGTTTCGAACAATATCATAATGGACTGAAACGTCATACCATGACATAAACATACTTATATACATATTGTGCCAACGGGGCTACAGTGCAAAACTATACAACATAATGCATATGCCGACAAGGCAACATAACTGTACATGAGTCAACCCAACACTTGTCTCTACCTTCATTAACATTTGTCTATGAGCCTCTACAAGAACATACATTAAGCAACCTATGTTGGAACAAGGCCCCGACATGCCCAAAATGCCTACTCAAAATGCATACCAAGGCTGTAGCAAGTCCGAAGGATCAATCTTGCTAATATCTGCTGAACCGGATAGCCTACTGCTATGGGGGAGCTCCGTCTATCAGTCTATCAGGACCTGCAGCACGACATGCAGCGTCCACAAATAAAGGACGTCAGTACGGATAATGTACTGAGTATATAAGATAGGAAAACATGATATGAGAACAACAATGAGCATTAGGATAGAAACATATAACCTGTAATAAATGAATTGCCTGTAAGGGCGGCTAACCATGACATATTCGTAGTACTTATGCCTATACACCTAACCTTTATAGCCTTAACATGTTCATGTTCATTATCATTATCATCGTCTTACACTTACGCCTCTGTGGGCTTGCCATTTTCATATACATTTATTGTTACCGTATACGTTACATAGTCGTTACCTTATACCATTACATACGCCTATGTGGGCTCGTCATCAACATATGCCTCCGTGGGCTCATACCCGGCCTGCATTAGGCTCGGTCATAACGTTTGCCTCTGTGTGCTCATCATCATAATATGCCTCTGTGGGCTCATCATCATCGTATCACAGCGTAGCTTACCCGGCCGTAATGGGCTCGGTCATAACATACCCGGCCTTCATTAGGCACGGTCATACGAATTAGATTACACATATATATACAATACATTGCATGCTCATTTATAAAAAAAAATACGTTCCAAACCCTTTTTAGTGACCTACGATTACCATTCCCTTTTTCATGAATTTAATAATATCTCTTTAGCATGAACCTTATAGGACTCAAGAAACACCAACAACATTGATACCATAAGAACAAGAGCAATCCTTCCCTAGGGGGAAAGCAACATAAGCAATCCTAACCTCTAAGAGTAGAGTGTTCTTTAGGGCTCGTTCGTGGCATTGTATTTGATAGGAATCATGCAAAAGAAAGAATGGTATAGTCTTACATACCTGGTATATGCTGCACCAGTTCTCAAGCTACGCAATGGCTACGATTCCTTAGTCTACAATTAAGGAACAATTCACTCATTACTCACTAAGCGTCATAATTATCATTAATTACAATCCCCTAGTTTTGCATGGTGCCTCCCCACACCCCTTTCTCCTCTAATCCTTATCAAACGTATTTGTAACACATGCAACTCATTTACAACCCATAATAATCATGACCCATTCCGTTTAGCAGTGTTTATCTTGAATTCTTGATTTCCTACCACCCTCCCATGGGTCTTTACAGGCATGCAACTACATATCATGAATGCCCAAGGAAAAATTACATGAAAGGGAGTAATAACTTACCTTGCATGTGAGTTCCTAGCCTTCTCCTTCGATTCCTCAGATTCTAGGTCTTGCCCTCAATGTGTGTTCGTAGAAGGGGGAAATTCAGCTAGGGTTCCTTTTTAGTTCTTTAATTCCTTGATTCCTTCTTCAATTTAGAGCTTGGAAGAGAGGAAATTGGTTGTGTTGGTGTGGGGCTTTGAGAGGGGTCGTTTGGGGGCCTTCTACTATGTTTAAGTTCAGAAAAATGAAGAAGGAACGGGTTTGGGTCCCTTTTATAGGTCTGTCAATAAGTGCCACACGTGCCTGACATTTTCAGGTTTGAGGTCGCATATCCGCTGCAAACAGGACATGCGGTTCGCATTCTGGTCGCAAATCTCAACCCAGAAATCTGTTGCATTATGCGACGCAGAAGGGCCGGTTCGCATTTTCAACAATGCGACCGCATTCTGGTCGCATTTCAGACGCGGATTCAACCCAGAACTCTGTTCCATTCTGCGATGTAAGGTGTCACATTTGTGGTCCGCATTTGCATTATGCGGTCCGCATACTGGCCGCATATTTGACACAATTTCAGCCCAGAACTCTGTCTCAGTTTGCGATCCTGGTGTTGGATATGCGGTCCGCATTTGTGCTTTGCGGTCGCATATCCAACTATGCGACACCTTTGCTCTTTTTCTTAACTTTTGAACTATTTTCCGGGTTCTTAGGTCCTTATATGTGAACTATCTTTCGGCGTATTTTAACGTACGATTTTACGGGCTGTAACAATACCCCCTCATTTGTTCATTTTTACTTTACATACAAACCTTCTACCATCGTACCTTTAGGATTTCAATATTCTTTAGCACTTTTACCCCGGTTATTTGAGGTCCTGGCAAGAATTTTTATCCATCTTCATCTCAAGCCAACAAGTCTAATCCTTCAACTTCCTTTCTTTCTTCATCTTTCTCAGATTTCCTCCATCTTCGTTTTCTAAAGAAATGTCAAGGACTTCCAAAATCGTTCCCCAGGAAGAAGCTCCTTCTACTTTGCGGACATCTACTGAGATCGAGGAGACCGCTCCGCGTGCCACCGTTTATGAACCAGTGCCCGAACCTCATTTAAAAATGTTCATCCCCGGGGGATATTTGGTCAACGTCGATTTCAAGGTTGAAAAGCCTTCCTCTGTAAAGGGTCGGTGCGAGGAGGTTTCAAGATACATCTGCTCGATTACCGAGGAGGTCCTCCCTACAGTCCGAAAAGACTGCAACTGGGACGATAAAGACAGTGGTCCCCGGCCTCGAAGAGGCCATCACCACCTATGTCGGGGGATATCTAAGTGTTTACACTTATCACTTTATATTAGGTCTGGTGGACCCAGTCATTTTGGATTTCTACAGGAGGTACAACATGTGCCTAGGCCAGATTCATCCATCACTTTGGAGGATCGTAATCCTCCTCCAGTTTTTTGTGAACAAAATTGATGGGTATTTGTTCACTATCGATCATCTACTCTGCTTATACAGTCTCTGAATCTTTCGAAGGGGACTGATAAAGCTTGTGGGTTAGGCCAGTAAAGCCCCATTCTCAAGTATTGATGAGGACCGGAATCGGGGCTAGCAAGGACGTTTTGTCCGAGTGAGGACTTCAGACTTGATTCCAACTGAGTGCAGGCCATTTCCCGAGAAGTGGAATACGTCATGTAAGTATAACTTACTTTTAAATGTCGATTTGTTATTTACTTCTCTTTTCCTTATCGCTTCTTTGTGATGGTGCAGCCGCCGCTCGGGTCCCAAATGCTGCCCTCAACTCAAGGAGTGGGTCGAGGGTATCGTTTCTCAGATGCCCTACTCCGAGCGCTCGTGGCACAAAATCTCGAAGGGCCGTTGGGAGGCTCGTTCCATGGTGAGACTCCTTTCCCGAGTAGGTTGTATTAAGACTCTCCTTTAACATTAAGCCCTTACTCCCTTAGCTTCTTTTTGCATGCTTATCTAAGGATGTTGAGCTTCAGCCTCCAGTCGATGGGGAGAACTTACCTGCCGAGTCCCCAGCTCCGAGACAGGCTGAAGAGAGGAAAAGGAAGAGGGCTTCGAGTTCCCCGAGCTCAGAGAAAAAGAAAACAAGGAGAAGGCTGGCACGCAAGTTGAAAGAAAGCACTAGCGCTCGAGCACCAACTTCGGATTCACTCCATCGGCTGAGAGACGAGTTCGAGGAAGAAGAACCTTTTGTTCTAGTGGCCCGCGAGCTATCACAGCTCGAAGAGCAAGGGGCATCTGAACCAGAAATCCGTGAAGCTGATCTGTCTCAAACTAGGGAGGTCGATGAGGAGACCGGGGCAGAGGCTTCCTAGGATGCAGGCAGCGCCTCGAAGGAGGCACTCGGTATGATAGACGTCTCCGAATCACCCTCGTTTACTGAGTCCATGTACAACGAGACCCAAGCGGTGAAAGAGCGCCCCAGCTAGGGGCACATGGAGCGGACGACCCCCTTCATTGCTTTTTTGATGGCGTGGATTCCACTGCCACGGGGGACGTCACTTGATTGGGTGACTTAGAGGCACCGAGGAAGAGTCCATCCTCGGGGGCAGGTGGTCCTAACTCGAGCCCCAAACTGACCAACCGGTTCCCTGCCCCGAGTGTGGATCCTGATAGGAAGCGGTCCATTTTCACCACCATTTCGGAGGATGTCCGGGTTCTTTCCGCCCCCGTAGGGGTGGCCAGTTATCTCCGGTGCTTGGTGACTGAAGAAGACCAGGCCAAAATGAACGAGGTAGATGTGCACTGCCTGTTCATTGAAGCACAGCAGGCGCTGAATCGGGTAACTTTAGATAGCTTTTGATGATTTCAATTTCTCCTCTTATACTCGCACTAATTCATTAATAATCATAATATTTTCTTCGTATTTGTAGGCCTCGGTGCTTCACCGCAAAACTTTCCTCCGGTATCAGGATGAGCTGAACCAACTCGAAGTCGAAGTCAGAGAGCTTACTGAGAAGAGAGCACATACAAACTTCTCAGCGAGCAGCGTGAAGGGGAGGCTAAGAGCCTTTGAGCTGAGTTAGAAGCGGCTCGAAAAGAACAAGCCGACCTGGTTGAACAGGTAAAAATCTTTGAAGTTAGTGACGATGAGCTAGACAAGGTAAGTAATGGTCGGAACCCACAGTTCTAACAGAAGATTGATCAGATCGACCAACTCAGAGCTGAGATGGATGGAGCCAAGGTTGAGGCTGAAGAGTGGAGAGGAAGGATGGACCGCCTGGCATCGGAAAAGGAGACTGCCTGGGCGCAGTTGACCTCGGTGGAGGCGCAACTTCGAGCGATGAGGGAGAAGGCTGAGGCACGGTTCCAAAAAATTGAGGAGCTCCAGTCTCAGCTAAGCTCGATTTTTGCCGATCGAGAGACACTTGCCAAGGAACTTAAAGCGGCTAAGTTGATGGTTGAAGTAACCAAAGCCGATGCTGATGAGATAGTGGCCCAGTATAAAGCCGATGCTGAGGCAGCCAAGACCGCCTGGAATATGTGAAGTGGCAGTCCCAAAGGGAGGCCTTCGAGGAAGTTCCTGCTCAGGTTTTTTATTTGTTGGCTAAGGAAAGTGCTAAGGGGCTTGAATCCGAAGCCAAGAAGTTGGTGTATCTCGAGGACGAAGAAGACTCCAAGGGTTCGGGCGGATACGGGAGCGGAGAAGACTCTGATGGTCCCGGTGATGAGGCGGGCTTCGGTGGGGACCAAGCCGTTTAAATGACTTGTAGTTTTTTTCCTTGTTTTTATACTTTTGTACCTTTTTGTCGAGGCTGTTTGGCCTTTGTAAAGATCTTTATATATATATATATATATATAAGACTTTTTTGTCCTTCGATAGTTTTTAAGATTGTTTCTTTTCGCTCTTTTCGTTATGACTGTAAAGAATGCCTTAGCACGTAATAGTTAGGTCTTGTTCGGAGGTTCGAACATGCCTTGCTCTTGATATTATTTTGTTTAAGGCTCATGGGAGGCTCGGAATGACTGGAAGCTTTCCCCAAAGTACTTAGAATTTTTTGTATTACAATTTGCTGAGGATAGCCTTTTGAATCGGTTTAGAATTTTTGAAGGCCTTTTTTTTATTTGGTTACGAGTCTCAAACGTTTCAAAGCAGTTTTAAGACGGTCGTATCCTTTCTAGTCTGGGTGTTGCCCAGTGGGCTTGTTACCCTGAGTCATCCGGCCTTAACCGAAATAACCGTTCCCGAATAGGGGTGGCCATAACTTTTAAAGTTCGGGCACTGCCTAATAAGCTTTGTGCCTCCGGGCTTCATTATCCCCGGCCATCCGAACTAGCCTTGGGCAGCAGTCCCCGAGTGAGGTGGCCCTTGTGCTTGATGCTTTTAGGGGATCAAATGTAAGAAAGAAAAATTTTCAAGGGGCAAAATATTTATCCGCAAGGTAGAAATTTCCTTTCATTTTTGTGCATGATATACAAAGTTACTCATGTGTTCAAGCTTTGTATCCGGTCTCGGGCGGTCTACGTGGGCATGGTTCATACGACCGTTTGGCCCTTACAGTAAATCCTATCGATCGAGCCTAGACTATTCGAGCACAAAGTTTCTTTCCCTGCCAAAATCATTATTTGAGGGTGATGCCCCCCGATGTTCGAGGTGAATCATAGAGAAGCCTCGGATACTGTTGACAACCAGTCTTTGATTCTAAGTTAGTACGATCCACTGTTGCGTCGTTAAAAACCTTGCTGGAAAATCCATTTGGGACAAAATTGGTTCAAAAGAAAAAGAGTGCAACGCGTGCCTTCAGGCCTAAAAAATTGTATAGTTCTTTGACGATTACATGCAAGCGTTAGTCCAAAATGTAAATAAATAAATAAAAGTAAATGGAATCGTACTTAGCAGTAATATCGTTTCAAGTGAATTATGTTCCAGTTGTTCGGTAGTCGCTCACCGTTCGTTGCTCCGAGTTTGTACTACCCCTTTCCAATGATCTCGATAATTTGATACGGACCTTCCTAGTTCGGCCCCAGCTTCCCTTCATTCGGGTTCCGGGTGTTTAATGTGACCTTCCTCAACACTAAGACCCCGACATTAAAGTGTCAAAGGTTGGTTCTTCGATTGTAATACCTCTCGATCCGTTGTTTTTGGGTGACCACCTGGACGATGGAAGCTTCACGCCTTTCATCTAACAGCTCCAGGCTCGTATTCATGGTCTCGTTTTTTGATTCTTCGGTTGCATATTAGAACCTGAAACTCGATTCTCCGACTTCGATCGGTATAAGAGCTTCGGCGCCGTAAATCAACGAGAAACGAGTGGCCCCAATACTGGACTTCGAGGTTGTACAGTAAGCCTATAGGACTTCGGGCAAGATTTCTTTCCATTTTCCTTTGCCGTCGGTTAATATCTTTCTGAGGTTTTGGAGTATGGTTTTGTTCATGGACTCCACTTGCCCGTTCCCATTAGGGTGATAGGGTGTTGACAGGATTCTTTTGATCTTATGAACTTTGAGAAATTTGCTTACTTTGCTGCCGCCGATGAAATGCTTCCCAATTTTACGCACGATCTCGGCCGGCATTCCGAACCGACATATTATGTAGTCCTAGATAAAAAAAGTGACTTCCTTCTCCCTGACTTTCTCAAACGCTTGGGCTTCCACCCATTTAGAAAAATAGTCAGTCACAAACAACATAAATTGAGCCTTACTGGGTGCCCATGGAAGGGGGACGACGATGTCCATCCCCCATTTCATAAACGGCCAGGGCAACAAGACAGAATGTAGTAGCTCCCTCGGCTGATGAATCATCGGAGCATGCCTTTGACACCCGTCTCATTTTCGTATGAACTCCTTCGCGTCCTTTTCCATGTCGATCCAATAGCAGCCGGCTCTGGCTATTTTCTGAACTAATGATTCGGCGCCTGAATGATTTTCGTAGGTTCCTTCATAGATTTCCCTCAGAACATACTTGGTGTCTCCAAGTCCTAGACATATTGCGAGCGGGCCATCAAACGTTTTTCAAAACAATGTACTGTCTTCGGACAGGCTAAACCGGGCCGCCTGCGTATGCAGAGTCCTCGATTCCCTAGGGTTCGAAGGTAGATTTTCGGTCTTCAGATATTCTATATATTTGTTTCTCTAGTCCCAATTTAGTCTTGTTGACTCTATCTCGGCGTGACCATCTTCCACTACCAATCTTATGAGTTGTACGACCGACCCCGAGTTGAACTCATCGTCATCGAGCGATGATCCCAAGTTAGCAAGGGCATCGGCTTCGCTGTTTTGATCCCGAGGCACATGTTGTAGAGTCCACTTCTTGAACCGATGTAACGTTACTAGCAGTTTATCCAAGTATCTTTGCATTCATTCCTCTCTAGCTTCGAACGTCCCATTAACTTGGTTCACCACAAAGAGGGAGTCGCACTGAGCTTCGATCACCTCTGCCTCCAGGCTTTTGGCCAGTTCGAGACCTGCAATCACGACCTCGTACTCGGCCTCATTGTTAGTTAATTTTACATTCCTAATAGATTGTCTAACTATATTACTTGCGGGTGGTTTCAATACAATTCCAAGTCCGGACTCCTTTGCGTTCAAGGCGTCATCCGTAAAGAGAGTCCAGATCCCCGAAGAAGTCCTGAGCTTAACAACAAGTCTTTCTCGACCTCGGGTATTAGAGCCAACGTAAAGTCGGCTACAAAGTCTGCCTAAATTTGAGATTTAATGGAGGTTCGAGGCCGATATTCGATATCGTACCCGCTGATCTCTATGGCCCATTTGGCCAACCGCCCCGAGAGTTCGGGTTTATGCATTACATTCCTTAATGGGTAAGTGGTTACGACATATATGGGGTGACACTGAAAGTATGGTTTCATCTTCCTAGAGGCACTTAGCAAAGCAAGCGTCAATTTTTTTAGGTAAGGTTATCTAGTTTCGGCCTCACCTAAAGTCCTACAAACATAGTAAATTGAAAATTACGTACCTTTCTCTTCCAAGACAAGGACTCCACTTACCGCTATCTCCGATACTGCCAAGTACATGTATAGCTGTTCATCTATCTTTGATGTATGAAGCAGCGGTGGGCTCGATAGATATCGCTTGAGCTCCTCCAAGGCTTATTGAAAATTCGGGGTCCATGAGAAGTTACACTTTTTCTTCAACAATGAGAAGAACTGATGGCTTTTGTCGGAGTTCCTAGATATAAATCGTCCCAAGGCGGCTATGCGTCCAGTCAACATTTGTACGGCCTTCACATTGTCCACAACAGTGATATCTTCGATGGCCTTGATCTTATCGAGGTTGATCTCGATTCCCCGGTTGGATACCATGAATCCGAGGAATTTACCGGACCCGACTTCGAGTGCACATTTCTCCAGGTTCAGCTTCATATTGTATTTCTTCAATATGCTGAAGGTTTCTTGCAAATGTTTCAAATGGTCCTCTGCTCGTAGGGACTTAACCAACATATCGTCAATGTAAACCTCCATTGGTTTTCCTATTTGTTCTTCGAACATCCGATTTACTAGGCATTGGTAAGTGGCATCGGCGCTTTTTAGTTTGAACGGCATCACGTTATAGCAGTAGGTGTCGGACTTGGTGATGAAGGAAGTTTTTTCCCCATCACCCGGGTCCATCCAAATTTGGTTGTACCCGGAGTAAGCATCGAGAAAACTGAGGATCTCGTGACCGGCCATTGCATCAATCATGCGAGCAATGTTAGGAAAAGGGAAAGAATCCTTGGGACACGCTTTATTCAAGTCTTTATAGTCCACACACATTCTTAATTTGTTCCCCTTTTTGGGGACTACTACTACGTTTGCTAATCAGTCTGGGTATTTAACCTCCCGGATGGACCCTATTTTAAGGAGTTTAGATACCTCGTCCTTGATGAAAGTATGTTTGACCTTGTACTGGGGTCTCCTCTTCTGCTTGACCGGGTGGAGCTTCGGGTCCAGGCTTAGCTTGTGAGTGGTTGTTTTCGACGAGATCCCTGTCATATCAAAGTGGGACCAAGTGAAACAATCTTCTTTATCTATAAGACATTAAATGAGTTTTTTCCTAAGCTCGGGATTCAACCATGTGCCCAGGTATAACTTTCGATCAGGAAAGTGTTCGATTTGTACGACTTGCTCCAGCTCCTCGACCGTTGATTTGGTAGTGTTGGAATCGTCGGGAGCTATGAAAGATCTGGGAACCCCGTAGTCGTCGTCCTCACCCATCTCCTGCTTCTCCGGTTGGGACGGAGCCGGCGTCAGTAGTTGCTATTTGGTTTCTCCCTTGGTGACCGAACCCAGCTTCTTTGGTGTCGAAAGTATGGATATCGGGACCGCCTCGTTGACCGCGAATATCTCTTTTGCGACCGGTTGTTCTCCGTAAACTATCTTTATTCCTTACGGTGTCTTGGAGCTTCAACACCTGGTGTAGAGTCGAGGGTACCGCCCTCATGTTGTGAATCCATGGTCTCCTGAACAAAGCATTGTATCTCATATCCACTTCGATCACATAGAACTTTGTTTCCTGAACGATCTCGGCGGTGTTCACCGGTAATGTTATCTCCCCTTTAGTGGCCTCACATGCCATGTTGAACCCATTTAGGACTCGGACCGCAGGCTGTTCCATGGTGAACCCATTTACGATCTTATCTTATAGGCCAAGCTGTTCCACGACCCTCGATCCGATGATGTTGGCCGAGCTACTTGGATCAATTAACACATGCTTAACTCAAGATTTATTTATAAGTACTAATATTACCAGTGCATCGTTGTGGGGATGCATGATCCCTCAGCGTCTTCTTCGTTGAATGACAAGGTTCCCTCCAGCACATAATCCCGAATCCGTTTTTCCCTTGTGATGGATACTTTGGTGCGCTTCAGCTTTGGCCCCTGGGGAACGTCGATCTCACCGATGATCATGTTAATGACATGCTGAGGTTCCTCTTGCTCGATCTGTTTACTAGAATCTCTGTTCCTGAAGTGGTTCTTGGGTCGATCCCTCAAGAACTCTTGGAGGTGTCCGTTGTTGAATCGTCGGGCTACCTCCTCTCTTAATTGTCAGCAATCTTCTGTTCTGTGGCCGTGGGTGCCATGATATTTGCACTTAGGTTAGGATCCCTTTTGGGATGGATCGGACTGTAAAGGTCGAGGCTATTTGGTGTCTTTGATGCGTCCAATGACGAATACAATGGTGGCGGCGTCGACGTTAAAGTTGTACTCCGATAGCCTTGGCGCCTCCTTATGCCCGATAGGCCTATCGAAACTATTTCTGCTCATGAGTCCCCGATTGCTTTGACCTCGATCACTTCTTCTTTCACTTTTAATGGGGTTTCGCCCATATCCGCTACCTCTTAGGTCTCCATTATATGATCCCTGTTTGACCTTGGTTCACAACCAACGTCTCTCCTGACTCTTTCGACGACACTGACGGGGTAAATGGACCCGGAAGGGGGCCCGAGTTGATCGTCTTCGACCTTGATTTTTTATTGATACTGATTATGCACGTCAGCCCAAGTGATAGCCGGGTACTCTACCAGATTTTGCTTCAACTACTGTGAAGCCAACGAGCTTCGAGCATTGAGTCCTTGGGTGAAGGCTTGAACGGCCCGATCGTTCACGACCAGAGGCAAGTCCATCCGTTCTATTTGAAACCGGGACACGAATTCCCTGAGCATCTCATTATCCCTCTACTTCACTTTGAAAAGGTTTGACTTTCTAATTTCGACCTTGATAGCCCTGGCGTGTGCTTTTACGAAGGAATCTGCAAGCATAGAAAATTAGTCAATAAAATTGGGAGGTAGGTTGTGATACCATATCATAGCTCCTTTGGACAGAGTTTCCTCGAACCTTTTCAGCAGACAGACTCGATCTCATCATCCTCCAAGTCGTTCCCTTTGATGGCGCATGTGTAGGAAGTCGGTGGTTCCGTTGTACTTAGAAATCTCGGGCATGCGAAACTTCTTTGGGATCGGCTTCGGGGCTGCACTCGGAGGAAAAGGGTTTTGAACAAATTTCTCGGAATCCAGGCCCTTCAGTATCGGAGGTGCTCCTAGGATTTGGTCGACCCTGGAGTTGTAGGTTTCCACCTTTTTGTCATTGGCTTCAATTTTTTTCTCCCCCGATTCTATCCATTTTGTCAATTCCTCGAGAATCTTTATGATCTCAGGATCGGTCCCCGATTCATTTTCATTCGGCCTCTTCGTGATTGGTTCATTTCTGCAGGTGACTTCCCGGGATGGCTTGGGGTCAACCCTGCTCGGCGCCCGGCTTTGGTTCTGCAACTGGGGTATCGCTGCCTGTTGAGCCTGTAACATTTCGAAGATTACCCGTAAATTGATCCCATCGTCTTCACCGCTGAACGTATTCTGGGCAATCGACCGAACTTCTCTGCGCACGCTGTTCTCAGGATCGGTAGGCAAATTCGTGTTGATGGCCACATGTGAACTGGCGATGATAGGGTCTACGCTGGAACTTCGCCGAGATCGACGGGGGGCACCTCGTTACCGGGTGCTATATTGTTGTTCTCGTCATGGTGGCTAGACTCGGCGTCCATGTTTAAAGGGGCACACTGGGGGTTCTACATTTCAATTTTTAACTTGAAACCAAAGACACTTCAAAGAACAAGTGTAAAATAGGGTGTGTTACGGGAATTTATATCAAATTGCCGCTATTATCCTTAGCCCCACGGTAGGCGTCAAGCTGTTTACCCTAAAAAATCGGGTAACAATTAAATTTGTAAGTGATTTTAAGGATACACAGATTAACTTGATACAAAGCGATAAATTAAGTTACTATAGAATAAATAAAGATAGAATAAATTCAACCCACACGAGTTGAATAGTTTCAGCCTTAGTGTAATAGCCACTCTCGAGCTGGGCTTGCCATGACCGGTAAACTGTTGAAAAAAAACAAGAGCTAAAGACAGAGAGAATAATAATATATTGCTTTTGAGTGTGTGTTACAATATCCTTTATGAATTATCAGACCCCCTTTATATAGTAGGGGAATCCTACTTTAGGTACAACTCTATAAAAGGTAAAAAATCTTCTGATTCACTGATTGCCGGTTTCTTATCGATATGTGGCGAGATCCACCATGATATTCGGCCGGCCACGGATATTTGGACTTTCTTTTGGCTATGCTGGATTGTCTGACAATGTTCTTCGAAGTCGTTCGAGGCTAGCATCGATTCAGGGACCATAGCCTCGATATTCTTGAGGGCAGGCGTCATGCCCCCGAGTTCTAGTCCGATGGGACTTTGGCTCGATTTCGGTCCCTGCCGCCATGTTTCAAGCCTGACTTATTTTTTCGAAGGCCGAAATATACCATGAGCTCGATTTCACCAGCGTACAAATTCATTATCCAAAGTACAGAAAATGGGATAGGTTTAGCTAATAAATTGGAAACTATAGTTAGCTTCCCAGTTCCCTGCCAAATCATAGTAATAGTAGTTGTTAAAGAAATGCATCTTGGTTGGGTAAAGAAATAAATCTGGTCCATCAAGTATTTAGCGGGACACGTGTAAACCACTCAGCGTAGAACTGGGGAAATGGAGAGATTATTAACTGGAGGAGCCAGGTCACCCGAAATGTTCAAATTCTATTAAAATATATTTATACGATTCAATTATCATAAGTTAATTACATATAAATTTTCAAATAAGTATTTATTTATAAACTGATAATACAGTAATTAATCAACATGTTATCACAAATTAAACTGCATTAATAATGTAAAAAGTTCTTTTTAACGGTTAGGTGTATATATCCAGCCAAAAGTGCGTGAATATATGAGTGGTTGATCATAGCAATGATGAACTCTTAATAGGTCGACATATACAAAGATGGAATATGCACCAATACTTCCTTTATTAGTTTCTTGTATACTTTTGGGGGCCGGGGCCATACTTATTTAACATTTCATTTCAAAATATAGAAGTATGGACGTAGACAGTATCAAAGTTGGCATACATCGAGTAGGCAGGACCCCTTCCCCTTGTTCAGTGGGGTGGAGGTGTTTAGCTTCTTGTTTGACATCTGTTAAGGTTCATGACTACCAGGGTTGATTAGGATGGTGACTTCACTAGTGGGGTTATTCACTAATTGTAGATTAATGAATGCACGTACCGAAAGTGATTAACATGACCACCTACTTTTCTTTGTTTCAACCATCATTAATGGGTTTCTCTTCAAATTGAAGTGTAACAAACTAAACAGAACGTAAATCACTACCACATAATACAAAGAAACTCTGGTGCATGTCGTGGAATGTCCATAGTTTCATTATTTTTTAGTAGTCTGTTCTGAAAAAAAATATTATCTTTTTATATTTGAAAATAATTTAATATTAATTTTAATGATATATTACTGTCACAGGAATCTTATAGTATATTTAAGATCACATAATTATAAAAAAAAATTAAATTTGCTTTTTGTGTCTAATCAAATTGCGATACATAAATAATATACCTGCTAGAGCAAGTGAATGTGATGGACAAGTATACATTATGCGGCATAAAGTAAACTTTATAATTAGAAAGATTCAAAAAGATGAAATTTTCGACGCAATGGATGAGCCTAAGAAGTATTAAAAAATATAGTACTGAATATTATATAAAGTCTAAACCAACGCTTCCACTCACCTATGAGGTTTACGAGAGCGATAGATAGGAATGTCAACTTCCTCCTCTTCTTTTTATTTTGAGGTAGATTTATTGTTTTTTTAAGAAAGATTCATATAATTATTTCACTATTGAAAAAATTAGAATTAGCTACGAATTTCTTCGCTAATCTATCGCTAAATTATTTGTAGCTAAAAAAATTAATTTTTTGTAATCTATCACTAATCCATCGCTAAGTAGAACTAGCGACGATTTTATTTTTTAGCTATATAATTTGTCCGTCGTTAATTGTCTTTTTCAATAGTTTAGAACAATTTTTAGTGTGAACACATGCTTACCCAACATCATTACATATGATGTGCGATAATACTGAGGTTTAACCTCAATTAATTTACATTGAAGGTCCATACAGAACAAACCACGGAAATATTACCATATGAAACTAAATGACTAATGATGCATCTAACACAAGTAGAGTAATAAATATAGGAATATTTCAACAACAACAACAAAATTAGATGGCACTGTTTTAACTTAGAAATCGAATATGAAAAAAAAAGTGCCCTCCGACTTGCATAGGTTCTTTGTAAGAAGAATGTATGTTCTTCACGAAGTATAAAATATATTTAAAAAAATTAATACTTATTCGAACTAGTGGTTTTAAATATACTGAACAGTGTTGGTGAAAATATAATTATAGTTGAAAAGTAAAATGAAGAAAATAAAGTATCTTTAGGATGAGGCACGGATATCTCGCTCTCTTTAAGGAGATTCAAGTGATTGCAGTAAAATCTTTACTGGTCCAACATTAATTTTTTTTGACTTATCTTCCCCAGGATACAACAATCCGATCACAGTGTATGACTCAAACAAAATCTGCAAAAAATTGTTGCGTCCAAAGTTTCACCAATTGGAACATCTTCCTTCAACAAAGTAAAACTCACTTTTTTTTCTTTCACAAATTTAATCTTCTTTTTCATGCATTCGATAACATTTTTCACACACCACATTATAAAAAAAAGACTATATTTTAGGTGTAGAAATTCTTGTTGGATTAAATTGGAAGAAAATAAAATAACAAGTATGAGACATCACGAGGAATATAGGTTAATGGATAAATTAGTGTGTAATACGTGATAGATTATGAGAGAATAGTTACAAAATAATTATGATCATTTTCTATGTCATGAAATAGTAGGTTAGTAAGAGTTATAACTACTTGTCAAACATGAATTAAGGGAGATTAATAAGAGATCATGGCACAATATAATTTTAATATTAAAATGCCACATAACAAAATACACCAACAAACGTCAAGAATAGAATAGGAAGTTTAGGTGACGGACGCAATCATATCCGACTTTGATGAGATGAAGATTGACATACTAAAACGGAAAGAACAAAAAAAATACAAACGAAGTAAACTAAGCAGAAATGTTGTCTTTTTCCCACAAAACACCTTCCCTGGTTATCCAATCCCCCTAATTAACGTCAATATCTTTTATAGGATAAAGCCCACAGTTCTAAGATAAAAGAGGAAGCTAATATTTAGGTCAATTTACGCGTCATTCCTACAAAATGTCAAACAAAACTCGCAACATGTACATCACCAACAAATAAATAACTGAAACCCTGCTTTATTATCTCATAGTTTAATATTAATTTCTTGGCAGCTTCATTGCTGTTCTTCAAACAGTCACCTGCTTCATATATATATAGAGAGACCTCAATATTTTTTCATGTTCACCATTTATCAAATGGCATATTTCAACAAGATCACAATTTCTCTCTTACTATTTTCACTCTTTCTTGTTCTTCCTATTCCTTGTTTAGCCAATTCAAGAATACTTGCTCTAGTTGAGCAACCACCGCTTGTTCTAAAATACCATAATGGTGCTCTATTAAAGGGACATGTCACCATTAACCTTATTTGGTATGGAAAATTCTCTTCTAATCAGCGCGCCATAATCGTAGATTTTGTCCAATCTCTCAGCCCCAACCACACCCGCCGTCAACCTCCCCCTTCCGTCGGTTCGTGGTGGCGCACCACCGAGGAGTATAAGGGAGGTCCATCTGTTATTTCTCTAGGCAAACAAATTTTTGATCAGAAGTACTCACAGGGAAAATTGTTGAAAGATCCTCAACTTGAAAGTTTAGCTTCTAAGGCAACTCAATCCAACTCTATTGCCGTTGTTTTAACAGCAGCCGACGTAGCAGTTGAGGATTTCTGCATGAACAGGTATGATAATTGACGGGCTAGCTAGTAACTTGACGTGCATAATATATATATATGTTGGATAATTTTGTTAACTAAATTCTAAATCCCTCTTTATATATTAGAATTACATGAATTATCCTATGAAGTTCTATTTTAGCTTACACTATTTTTTTTATTAGCCTGCTTAAAAAGAAATAATGTATATCTTTATATTTAAAGACAATTTATCTTCTAACTTTCTATTTTAACCGTAATGGCTTGCGTTTATAGCCACAAAAATCTCGTGACATATTTAAAATCACAAGCTCGTGCCCAATTAAACTACTTTACATAGATTGAAATTGTGAGAGTAATTTTTTTCTGGTAAATAAATTTTATTACCTAGCTGAAAGAATTACAGCATAATGTTGAGAGGGGATTTACCTGAGGAACCAAGAAGTTAACTGTAGTTGGTATTAGTAGAGTTAATTATCTGTTAGAAGTTAGTCAAGTAGTTAAGTGTGTGATCTGTAAATGAGCTGGCATTATATAGTTAGTGGAGATAACTAGTGGTATATAGATATATGTACACGCGACTTGCAAAGATATAGCATTCAATATACCCAAGTTTTTCTCTCTCAAAATGATAGTCGCCCCATTCTGCTCATCTACATCTGCTTTTCTCATCTTCAATATGTGGATTCTATAGCTTAGATTCATACTTTTGGCACATAAAACTTGGTTCTGGAGAATAGTCCAGGAACAACAGGCTCCTCTATGCTTCTAAACTATGCTCACCATTAGATAGATTACGTTCAGGATAGAAATTCAAACATTTAAGCTTCACTTCTAGGTTAAAATTCTGAATATTTCTGTGCAGGTGCGGCATGCACGGATGGACTCGAGGGAAGAAGGGAAGCAAGTTTGCATACGCTTGGGTGGGTAACTCAGCAAGCCAATGTCCGGGTCAATGTGCATGGCCATTTTATAAGCCGATCGTCGGACCACAAACGCCGCCGTTGGTTGCTCCAAATGGCGACGTTGGAGTGGACGGCATGGTGATCAACTTAGCAACAGTATTAGCGGGTACTGTTACAAACCCGTTTGATGGCGGGTATTACCAAGGTCCAGCTAACGCACCCTTAGAAGCTGTGTCTGCTTGCACTGGGATATTCGGGTCGGGTGCTTTCCCCGGGTTCCCGGGTAACACTTTGGTTGATAAAACAACTGGTTCTAGCTACAATGCGGACGGAGTAAATGGTAGAAAATATTTGCTTCCGGCGATGTGGAATCCAAAGACCTCAACTTGCAAAACACTAGTGTGAATATTGATGAAAAAAGGGGAAAAAAACATATTTTGATGTGAAATTTCAAATTTTTATTTGTTCGTTCGATTGAATTTGCGTGTATACCCTGTATTCATGAAAGAACAGACCCTAGAGAGAAATAAAATGGATTCTATAAAATTCTTTATTGCGTGTATGTTCTCCTTCTGAAAAATAATAAAATTGATTTAAAGATCTCCTATGTTTTTCTATAACGTATTGTACACTTCATACTGTTAAATTTTGTTACAATAATATGGTTGGCAAGATGACCTTTTTCATATTCAAAGTGTTAATTTTCATGGCTATGGCGGTTAAGCTAGAGATGAAGCGGAGAAAGAAAACTCGATAGAGCAGTAGGAATAAAGAGAGAGTAACTGATTCTGTTAAAATTGCGAAAAAAACTGTACAAACTAACTTCCTTCTACAGTGTTCTTTTTACACACGTTTATACATTAACTGTCTAACCAACTGTATTAACTATTCTAATAAGCTTAACCACAGTTAGATGGACTTGAGTACACTTAACACTCCCCTCAAGCTATTGGCTTGAATAGATTTTGTACTCCAAGTCTGCTTAGCAAGTAGTCGTGTTGAACCTTTCCCAAGCTCTTTGTGAGAAGATATGCTAGTTGCTCTTTGGTCGGCACATGCTCAGTTCTTAGTATTCCCTGCATTATTCTTTCCCTTATAAAGTAGCAATCAATGTTTATATGTTTAGTTCTCTCGAAATATTGGATTGACTGCTATCTGGATTGCAGCCTTACTATCACATCTCAACTTTATTGGGAGTTCCACATCTACTCCAAGTTCTTTGAACAATCCTATTAGCCAAGTTATCTCAACTGTGCATGAGGCCATACTCATGAATTCAGCTTTTGCTGAACTCCTAGATACAGCTTGCTGTTTCTTTGACTTCAAAGATATTAGTGCACCCCCAAACTTGACCAAATAACCTGTTAAAGACCTCCTGGTTTGCAAACAAGCTCCCCAGTCTGAGTCACAATAAGCACTCAGTTGATTGGTGTCTTGTGCAGGCATTAGCAGTCCTAAACTAGGAGCTTGTTTTAAGTACCTTACTACTCTAAGAGTTGCTTCCATGTGAGACACTTTTGGACAGTGCATGTATTGGCTTAGCACTTGAACTACAAATGCCAAGTTTGGCCTAGTTATGGTTAGGTACAATAGTCTGCCCACTAATCTTTGATACCTCCCTGGGTCTTTAAGGAGCTCATTCACACAGTCCTTGTCACTTCCTATATGTTTGTCATATTCTTCAGATGTTAGCTTCTAATTCATTTCAAGTGGAGTGCAAACAGGTTTTGCTCCCCCTAGCCTTGATTCAGAGATAAGTTCCAGAGCATACTTTCTCTGGCACATCATAATATCTTCACTGGATCTTGCAAACTCAATGCCAAGAAAGAACTTCAACTCACCTAGGTCTTTCATCTTGAATTGATTATGTAGACCTTCCTTTGTTTGACTGAGTAGTGAAGGATTGTTTCTTGTGATAAGAAGATCATCCACATATACTAGGAAAACCACTAGATCACTGGCTGCTTTCTTTGTAAACAAGGAGTAGTCAAAGTGACTTTGTTGAAAGCCCATCTGCAGTAATGACTCAGTAAGTTTCTTGTTCCATTCTCTTGGTGCTTGTTTGAGCCCATACAGTGACTTGTGAAGTTTACAGACTTTCAATGACTCCCCCTATCTGGTAAACCCCTCAGGAACTTGCATATAAACTTCATCTAGTAGGTCACCATTGAGGAAGGCATTGTGAACATCCATTCGGTATATCAGCCAGTACTTGGCTGCAGCTAGAGCAACTACTGTCCTGATAGTCACCATTTTAGCTACAGGGGAGAAGGTCTCTGCGTAATCAAGACCTTCCCTATGACTGTAGCCTTTAGCAACCAACCGAGCTTTATACCTTTCCACCTCCCCTGAAGCCCTGTACTTAACCTTAAAGATCCATTTGTATCTAATTGGGACTTTGCCAGTTGGTAAATCAACTATACTCCAAGTGTTGTTGTCTTCCAAAGAAGCTATCTCAAGCTGCATAGCTGATATCCATTTTGGATAAGTGGAGGCTTCCTTAAGTGTCTTTGGCTCTGACATAGCTGAGAAAGCTGAGAGCGCATGCATAAAAGCTGGCTTGAGTCTGTTATAAGAGACATACGAGGACAAAGGGTAGGAGCAAGGTTGTTTTAAGACTTTAGTCACATAGTCCTGCAGCCATAATGGTGGTCTGCTTGGTCTAGAAGATCCCCTGAGCTCTGGAGAATGAGGTGCAGCAAGAGAAGGTTGTGCAGTGGACAACTGCTCAGTATCAATTTCATGAGCCTCTGTGGAGTGTGCAGGGAACTCCATGTGTGGGGTAGTGGCAGGTAACTCCATGTGATGTGGATGAATAAGTGGTGATTCAGGAGGGAGAGGTGAAACACCTAGAGAATGCCTGGTATCATCCACTACAGCAGGAGACAGAAGATCCAGAACTGGAAAGATAGGAGTACCTGCGGCCTTCATGTGTCTATAGAGGAATATATCTTCTTAAAAAACCACATGCCTGCTCACCAGGAAGGTATGAGAGTGGAGGTCATATAATCTGTAACCTTTCTAAGTGGAAGAATACCCCATGAACACAGTAAGTATAGCTCTAGAGGCAAATTTGTCCATCGCCTTAGGAGTGGCACCATAGCTTAGGCAGCCAAATACTTTTAGATGAGATAGTGCGGGAGCATGAGAATACAGTACTTCAAATGGTGATTTGTCTGCAATAACTTTAAAGGGCAATCTACTGAGTAGATAGACAACAGTTAGGACACACTCTCCCCAGAATCTCAAGGGTATAGCAGCTTGAAATCTGAGGTACCTGGCCATATTTAGAATAGTCATGAGCCTTCTCTCAGCTACTCCATTTGCTGTGGAGAATAGGAACAAGTACTTTGATGCTCAATACCAGAGTCAGACATAAAAACTCTGAACTCATTACTGAAGAACTCACCTCCATTATCTGTTCTTTGTAATTTAATAGGGCTGGAAAAGACATTCTTTACTTTATTCACAAACTCTCTCAGCACAACTATAGTGCCTGGCTTAGAACAGTCAGAAACACCCATGTGCACCTGGTAAAGTCATCTACAATTATAACAAAGAACATCTTTACATCATATGTTAGAACCCTATAGGTCCCCAGACATCACAATTTACTAGCTCAAAAACAGAATGTGACACAGTAGAACTCAATTGAAAGGCACTTTGTTTGTTTAGCAAGAGGACATACAGTACAATATGACTGATCATAATTTTTCAGTTGTCTTCGTGACTAATGTTTTCTTATTACATCAATTGGGGCATTGCCTAGCCTCATGTGCCACAATGAATTAGAATAAGAAGTCTTAGTACACCTACTAGTTGTAAAACAACTCTTATTAACTACCTTAATTGTATCATTTCCTGACTTAGCTGAAGTAAGTAGTGAACCTTGCTGCCTTGGATTTCCTTGTAGAATGTAGAGCCCCAACTCCTCCATACCAATTCCCTTCACCTGATCACTGTAGAGATCCTAAAATATACAGAAGTCAGGGAAGAAAGCTACTAGGCACCACAATTCCTTGGTAAGCTTAGACACTGACAGCAGGTTATATTTGAAGTCAGGTATGTACAGTACATTACTATATCCTGATTGTTAAATACAGATGATCTCCCTGTATGTGTAACTAGTGTTACATCTCCTGTAGGTAAATGTACTTTGCTTCTTTCAGATGTTGGTATTGACTAACAGATTTTTAACAACTATAGTGTAGAAGTCACATGGTTGGAAGCTCTTGTATCTATTGACCACTTAGGATTAACATGTTTAGACACCAAGGCAATCAGAGTACCTACTATTGCAGTTCTGTAAGAAGGTTTTTCATCTGATCCTTTGTTAAGCAGCTGAACAATTTGTTGATACTGCTCCTGTGAGAAGAATGGAACTGGCTGCTAAGGGGATTTCTGAGATTTTTGTTGAGTGTGCTGGTGTTGTTCCTATGGGAAGAGAGGTACAGATTGGTGGATTGGTTGTTGAAGCATGTGATGTGCCTGTTGCTGCTGCATTCCATAGACCATCTGTGGGTTGTTGTTGTTATTAAAGTTACAGGTGTAACTGGAAACAGGACCTGCTGTTGGACTTACATAATTTGCATACAGACCAGGACTACCTCCCTTCTTCTTAGGCTTGAAATCTGAGGGGTACCCAATCAGCTTGTAGCAGTTCTCCTTAGTATGCCATTTGCAGTGACAATACTCACATTGAACTAGCTTCCTCTAGGGACTGGGATTTCCCCTTGAAGATACTTAGCCTCTGTTACTGTATAGTGCAGTCCCTTCAGAAACTTCTGCAACTTGAACTACCTGTGTAAAGTTAGCTAGGCGTCTTTGACTCTCAAGGTCCACAAGTAGGGAATGAGCTTTGTTGATATTTGAAACTGGGGACATCATCATAATCCGACTCCTAGCTTGTGAATAAGAGTCATTTAGACCCATAAGAAACTGCAATAGCCTGTGATACTCAAAGTGAGCAGCATACTTCTTAGACTCTGGACAAGGGCATCCAGGACAGGGCATGAGTGCATCAAATTCATTCTGAGTTAGGGTATGTATTTCCCTATGAAGGTGAAGAACTCTAGATCCATTCACCTTATCAAACCTTTCCTTCAAGTCTTCCCACAATTTTTGAGCATTAGAAGAATATACAACACTACTTAACAAGCCCAGTCGCACAACATTCATTATCCACGATAGAATTACGACATTAACCTTTTCCCATTGGTCATGCAATTCAGGATCAAACTTAGACTTAGGGTACCTTCCGTCCATAAAACCTAACTTGCTCTTAACTAAGAAACCAATTCTCATAGACCTACTCCATATAGCATAGTTGCTCGAATCGGTTAATTGAAGAGAAATCAGAGAACTGCCTGGACTATTTGTAGGTTATAGGTAAAGAGGATGATTGTGATCGATTGATGAGAAGATGGTTGCACTAGAGGTAGGAGAGACAATCGCAACATCTGTAGTCGCCGAGCTGCTTCGAGTTGTAATTTCACGCAAATACAACAATTTCCAAACCCTAGTTTTCAATTCTCTATCATTCTGAGACAATTCAACACCGTGTGATTGAATTGAGGTGAGACGAGAAGAAATTGAGTGGAAGATTGAGCTTAGATCGAAGATGCAAGCTCTGATACCATGTTAACTTCCATGGCTATGGCGGTTAAGCTAGAGATGAAGAGGAGAAAACTCGATAGAGCAATAGGCATAGAGACAGAGTAAATGATTCTGTTAAAATTTTGAAAATGACTGTACAAACTAACTTCCTTCTACAGTTAACTGCCTAACCAACTGTATTAACTATTTTAATAAGCTTACCCACAGTTAGATGGACTTGAGTACACTTCACACAAAGTACCAAACTCTTGACCGTCATGATTGGTTTCTGAAACACAATTAAGTTAGACAAACTTGAAAAAAGTGATATGAATCCATTATTAATATGATGCAAAACTTCTTACCAATGCCCAACGGTAGCAAACTTATAGCCTGTTTGGCCAAGCTACAAAAATCAGCTTATTTTGATAAGTGCTTTTTGGTGAGAAGTAGGTTGTGTTTGGCTAATTAATTTGAAAGGTCCTTTTGAGCAGTAATTAGTGTTTGGCCAAGCTTTTAAAAATTGCTTCTAAGTGTATTTTTTTCAAAAGTGCTTTTCAAAAAAGTGCTTTTGGAGAGAGCTACTTTTTTCTACTTCTTCAGAACTTTTGCTTCTCCTTAAAAGCATTTTTTTTGTTCCAGAAGTTTGGCCAAACCTTTCAACTTTGAAAAAAAGTACTTCTAGGATAGGAGAAGCTTGGCTAAACAGGCTATTACTTTCTCAATGAGGCTTTTCCCTCTTCCATCTCTCTTTAATTTACTCTTTCTTTTTCACTTCTGTTTCTAATACTCCCTCTGTTTCAATTTATATGAACCTGTTTTCTTTTTAGTCTGTGCCAAAAAGAATGACCTCTTTTCATATTTAGAAACAATTTACCTTTATCCAATGATTTATAGCCACACCAAATATATGTGTCTCATTTTACACCGCAAGTTCAAAAGTCTTCTCTTGTTTCTTAAACTCCGTGAACGGAGGGAGTAGAAAATATCTTTATATATTTTTAAAAAGAAAATTCATTTTAAATTTATCATTTTACCTTAACGATATGCCTAAGAAAATGTAATTATAACATATTTAAGATCATAATTTTTGTTGCTCTCATAATCACATGTCAATGAAATTTTGGTTGATTATATATTTTAATTGATTATACTCATAAAAAATAGCTTCCTGGAGCGTTATCTCTCTTGTCTTTTTTTTCTTGAAAACCTTGCCTAGTCAAACGTTGATAGATTATTTATATACATTTATCTACTTTTAGATGGATAGAATTGATTGATATTTTTACTTCATATTTAATACATTTGTAATAATTGGCAGTATTATTTTCGGTGCTAGATACTTACTGCAAGTATTTTTCGCTTTTTAATCCTCTATCTTTGAAGCTTTGTTCCTTGGTGGATGTAGAACAAAAACTTGTGGTCTGAACTCTGAAGGGCATGAGGAATGTAATCAGATGGTAAAGCGAGAAATCTTCTCAATCAATTTATCTCTTAACTGGAATAGCTAGTTTAATTAGTTCTTTTGCTTTGGTATTGTACAGGGTAAAAATATCAAGAGCTTTATTAAAGAAAAGAAAAAAGAAGAGAAAACTACTCGGGTGAGCACTTTTAAAAAGTTATTTAAAAAAATAATATCATTATTTGTTTATTTCATATATAGCAGATTTTCTTACAATATTAGCACATTAAAAAAGTTATACATACAACTGATTGCACAAATCAAGGGATATGATGTTATCCTTATTTATGTTTTACCCACTCTCTCCTCCTAACAGTTTTAAAAATAAACTAATCCATAAATCAAGGGTCACACAACTCTTCTTTTACTTACTTAAGGGATAAGGAGATTTGCTTATTAACTTTTTTCTCTCTTCTATAAAAAATAATACGTATATAGAGAAATTTTCACACAGTTCCTTAATTATCCCATAATCGAATCCTCAAAATGTTGGATAATATATAGATAAAGTACGTACTAACTAAACCCAATTAGATAAATAGAATATACCATGTATTTTGAGTACATACAATTTTTATACCTAATTAATACTATTAAATAAATATAATATACCATGTATTTTAATTGTATTTAAGTATAATAATAGTATATGCTTTTGTCTTCGAAATACATAGTATATATTCTATTTATTTAATTCTGTTTTTATATATATATATATATATATATATATATATATATATATATATATGGGGCAACTTAAACGTGATTTAGGTGATAGCAAGAAATTTGAGGAAGTGTGAAGTCCAGGGTGCTTTGATTATAGGAGGAGTTATTGAGGTCCTAATTATTTGGGATGGATTTTTAGGAACGGAAACGTTTGGAATATTTTTAACGTAATTCACGGTCTAAATTTATAGGTTTTATTAAGAAATATAATTAATTAGCTGCTATATTTGTTAATCACGTATTGCTGCTAGGATTTTATAAAATTTTCTTTAATATTGGCTATTTGTGTTTTTGTCCCAAGAAAGAACCTCTATCCGTGCAAGCCTAATTTCTTTATTGTATCTTTCCCCCTCCACCCCAAAAAAGAAAAGAAAAACAACTTAACATACATTAATTAACCAGGATAAGATACAAAATATATGTAAAAGACATGTCTCATATATTTATTGGTTTGGTGAAATTATAGAATGTTGGTAAGTTTTTTCAGAAAGATAATGGGGTTTGTTCAGAATTAAGCCTTTCAATTTCATTATTAATCTATTTTAATTTTTATCATTCGACGTCTTTTAATTTACTGTAGTATTATTATGTTATCCGAGAGCCATAGAATGTGTTGATAGAAATGACATAAGGTAGCTATTTTAAAGGGTTGCTACTTAAAAATTAATTAGTGTAACCTGAATTTTAGTTTTTCAATTTTTTATTCTAAATTATCCTGAAATTATAATTTTTAATTTAGAATCAGGAAAAAAAAAATAGCTAATCTCTAAATAGCATCGCTGGTAATAGCTATCTATACTTACCCCAATGTGTTGGGCTGGGGATGTGAACAACAAGGAGATTAAACCTCGAGTCCAGAGAAAGTGAAGCACAACTTAGACCTGGTGCATCTCACCTCATGAAGCTGAGGGATAATGAGCCAGCTCTTGGAACTTGCAACTGAGAAGTTCTTATTTTGGACCCAAATCTTATTATGAGATGATGGACCATTCAAAGAGTTAGCCAGGCCCAATACACAGCAATACAATTCCGAAGGAAAAACTACCCATTTTGATATTTGGAGCAAAAATATTATCAACATTAGCTAATTCATAATATACTATCAAAATGCCAAATGCTATCAATACTAGCCCTCAATTCTTTTTCTATTACAAAATTAGTAATCTGCCTTCAGTTTGGAAGTTGAGAAGTAGCAATAGTAATCGTTTATTTCTAGTTCGCTCATGGCGATTTGAATTGAGTGACACAGATTCTATCCCCTTTTTCTAGTTTCTACTTTTTTACCATTTTTCCACTAGTATTAATTTGTTGGGTCAGAACGAAGATAAAATAACTGTGTAAGAGTGCATTTTAAAACTGACAAAATTAACATATGAATTGGAGATTAGGAAACTGTTTGGTTGCTTGAAAAGTGAAAAAGAAGAGCTAAACCTTTATTGAAAAGATATTGAAACTCGCTTAAATTTGAATTTGAAAATTCGGATTTGAAATTAGTATTTATTTCAAGTGGATGCTATTGGAATAGACCAGCGAAATTGACACATGTTGTCCCCTAGCCGTTTGGTATTTAATATTTTTTTCCATTTTATAGTCTTTTGCTAGCTCCTTTTATTTCACTAATTTTACCATACTCGCGTTCTGCATGAACCTTATATCAATAAGTATATATATTTTTTAAATCACATAATAATTATTACTAAAATTTTGTTCGAGTTACTTAAAATTTACTTCAAAAATATTTTAAAAGACCACCCAAACACCATCTAGGCCTTTTCATAATTATATAAATACTAGTTTTAAAATACGTACATTGCACGTGTGTATTATGTTTTGTAGTATAATATTTAAAAATTATATAAATATTATTAAAGTATGTGCATGAAGTATATATAAGGATCGAAGGTTTAAAAATAGAAGATCAATTAGCAAAATGTGAACTGTAATAAGTGATATGCTATTACAACTTGTTATATATCATTTAATGTCTGGTTAAAACAAAAATAAGCTTGAACGTTTTGTTTTTGTAAAATGTTTAACATTAATTTAATATCATAACTAAAAGCTAATATGAAAAATATAAGCACTCCATCAACTGTCAAGTGTTAACAAATGTTAAAAACCATAAAATGTCTTATTTGTTTCATTTTCTTAAAAATGGCATCGAATCACAAAAAAAGTCCCAAAAATGTTATAACAAATCTTCTCAAGTTCAAAAGATGAAAAAAATAACACATTATTTAAATACTGTTACAAATAGAATTGTATTTAAGGTGAATGTCTATATTTTAGAGAGATCTTAGTGTTTGTTACTTGATGGTTAAGTCACTCTTTCCCTATAAATAGAGGGGTTCTATACCATTGTAATTCATCCCAAATCAATAAGAATTCTCTCTTTATTTTTCTTTGTAATACTCTTCTTCTTTTATTGTTTTATAATACGTTATCAGCACGAGACTCTAACAAATTGAGTAGAAGTTTTGGGATTCACCATAATAATTGCCAATTGTTCCATGATCTTCCGCCATGATTAAATTATGGATTTAAGGTGAGTATTTTACTTTATTTTTCTCTTTTAAATTTTTGACATTCTATAATTTGATTTTAAATACAAGCAAAAACAATCAATTTTGATTATAGCTCTAATGGAGTTTGTAAGAAATTATAATCGTCATCATTGTGGCAATAAGAATAATAAGGATTCTCAAAATATTCCTTCACTCTATGAAAGTAATGTTTGTCATCGATTTGACACGAGATTTTATAAATCACATGTAGATGATTATGGTCCATTCATAATATGAATATGATAACATGTGATTTATGAATACATATTCACTCTTGAAAGAATATAAATGTGCTAGTGGCAGTGAATATACCACATTCACCTCTAGAAGGAGGTTTGAGATGAAATAAGAAAATACTTTCATTATTGTGGCATGGATAATCATTGGTCACGTATATATCCTATGCCAAAATATTATGGCAATGTGATTATTATAGGGCAAAAGTAATAGAAGCAATATATCTTGCCTATAATGATTTTCACCATGACCATAATAGTATAAATTTCTCCTTGAAAGAGATATTCACCATATGGATGATGATGAATATGTTGTAGTACAAAATTAATTCAGAGCTTTGGAAGAGCCAATTTTATTATTTTGGAGAAATAAATTGATTATCAATAAGTATTGTGTTATAGTAAGCCTTAAAGAAACTTATTTAGTTTCTAAAGTATTCGCGAAAGTGGTTGGTTATGTTGAGACTATAAATAATGAGAAGACTTAATATCTTCTATTACTACAACTTGTAGCGACGTAATATGTATGTGAAAAGCTACCCGCGTTATTCTCCACTTTGTACACCACAAATAAAAGAATGCCACAATAAAGTCGAAGTTTATTGATATAAAAACTCATATTATAATAAATTTGGAGTTTATTGATAATTGCACCTCAAGATGTAAACCCAAAGTTTATCAATATTGATAAGTTATCCAGTTGGCACAATTGGTTTAACCATGTTAATTTAAATATAATGTGCAAAAATAAAAGAGAATCCACATGGGTAAATATTAAATAACTAGAAAGTTCTTGACAAATTCTCTTATGTTGCTTGTTCTCTATAATTAATAGACTAACTAAAATTAGGATTAAATCCCATAAATGCTGGAAATATCAAAGGTGAATATGGGCTCATTCATCTGCTATGTATACCACGTAAGATGCATCTATGAGATGGTTACATGTGTGACTATTATTAACCCCCAGCCTGGTGTTTGCGAGGTAACTTGCTCAATAATTGAATTAGAGCATAATTTTTATGACTTTCTATTCAAGACAGTTCATCTTGATAAGTTGGTTTATATCACAATTAATTTAGTAAAATAATTTATTGAGCCACTTAATAGCTAAACTATTACTTTTGAAAATAAAGTTATCTATATCAGTTTGATATACACTATATACGAAAGTATATTACATTCTCCTCTCTTGGTTTAGGGTCAGGAATCAAATAATTTCATCTTATTATTATTGATGTGCGGTGTATACTTTGATTAACACCATAACGCACAAAGGTAGATTTTCAAAGTTGAGGAAGCAAGTTAGTTTTTCTAACAAGAAGGGGAGACGGGATAAACAATTGAGAAAAAGTTACGTGGAATGAATTATCATTTATACATCTAGATTCTCGAATAAGATAATATGAACTTGAAGTTCATAAAAAGATAATTCATCTGCATATATTGCAAAGCATGCTAGACGAATTTGCTGACACGAAGAAAGTAACTATATTCTCACTGCAAATGCTCCTATTAGTATAAGTCCTAGAAGGGCAAAATCTATGATATGCTAAAAGCGTATAGACAAATGGATTTCAAATAGAATTCTTAGATGAGCAAATGACCAAAATGATCATAATAAGGAGGCAAGTGATAAAGAAAATCACATGACATAATACTTCATAAAATCTTAAAAGAAGTTCAGGTACCTCAAAATATAAATGAAGAGATCTTTATGTTATGTCTTTATGACAAATATTTTGGAACCGATATATAATGCTCGTCGACGACATCTATGATAGCTATAAGTATAGACGAGGATCTTAAGTCTGTCGAATACAGACACAATAATATTAGCCAAATGGAAGAGACACAATTTGAATAGAATTGGTTTCACAAGAAAGACATGTAGTTCCCACTGGATTTTATTATAGTTAAGGTTTTAGCGAGACACATTATCTGTTGAATAGATATTCAAGGGAGAGTGTTATAAATAGACTTATATTTAAGGTGAATTTCTCTATTTTAGAGAGATCTTAGGGTTTGTTACTTAATGGCTAAGTCACTTTTTCCCTATAAATAGATGGATTCTATACCATTCTAATTCATCCGGCCAAATCAATAAAAACTCTTTCTACTTTTTTCTGTAATACTCTTCTTCTTCTTCTTCTTTTTTTTTTTTTTTTTTTTTTAAAATTGTTTTATAACAAATACAAATTACACCCAAAATGAGAATGATGATTTAAATATACATGGTGTTACAATGACACCAAGGTTTATTCGCAACTATGAAAAATATAGGCAACAAAGCGAAAAATCAGCTATCCCACAAAAATGTGAATTAACGTTTATTTGTCTATGTAGCTCGAATTAACATGTTTGTTTCAATTTTTTTTTTTTTTAGAAAGCATGTATGTTTTGTCGTTTTAAAAAAAAAACTTTTAGATAGCTTTCAAAGAAATATTATTTTTATTCTAAAAACACTTAAAAGTTTTGCCAAAAACTTTTAATTACCCAAAAAAGAGTTCTACGGCATTTTGCTTGCTTAGCATATAATGTATTAAGAAGTTGTTATGTTCGGATGTCTCAAAGAAGACTATCAATAAAGGTCTGAAATCATAACATAGAAAACCAAAAAATTAAAACTATCTATCGAAACAAAATGCCAGGAGTAATTAGGGAAGAGTTTTGTTTTATATGTAGCACCTCAAACTATTACCCATTAAAGAAAAATATTTAGAGAGAGAAGAAAAAATAAATCGATAAAAATAACGTATTCTGCCAAAAAATCATTTAACCCACGTTGTTCTCACTACTGAAAAATCAAGATGCAATATCAAAAATAAACATGGCATGTTGTTACCAACATATCCTATTGCAAGTTATTCTAAATTCAACAAAAAAGAATATAATCATAGGGTAAAAACAGCAGAGATAAATTGAAATAGTTGCTAAAAATATACTTCTTAATTCTTTTACAGGTAAAAACCTTTTTACGGCGATAGTACTCTAGCTTCTTTATCCGTTAGTACCTCGCCAATTTCTCTTTTCAGCAATCTCGAGTATAATTTTATTTTTTTATTCTCTGTAGCTTTTATGATATTACCCCATATATACTTATATTCGAAAAATCAAGAAAAATAAATTTTTTACCCCATTAGAACTATTTGATTCACATATATTGGCAAACAACAAATGTTGAAACTTTCAGTTTCCTTATCGCACGTACTTTTTATTATTTTAAGATTTTTGTGGTTAGAACAAAAGAAAGTTTAAAAGAAACTCATATGTAATATATCACAAAAATTTACAAAGGTTATAAAATGGTCCTACAATTACTAGATGACCTTCAAGATAACTACTTTAAGAATGCCAATGAATTGGGGAGCAACATAACATTAACATAGACTTCGACACTGAAGTGATACGAAATTTCACATTGATTGTTACAAATTAATTATTTGGCAAAGCACATTCTAATTATGAAAATAAATATTTATGCCAATATAATCACCAAATAGTAGATAACGACTGAATGTAGCATGACGGCAAAGACTGAAGTAATAAAAAATATCTAAAAAGAAATTAGACCAAATAGAGAGACTTAATGCATTATAATTCTTCTTGTTATCCAAAATAGTTTTCAACCTATCACTTTCACAAAAAACACACAAAGATAGAATTAGCAATTTAAAATTCATATTGATGATCCAAATAAAGTTTCAACAAAAAACAAAACAATAGGATATTCTATCTACCTAAACAACAAACATAATTCGATAACACGCAAGAAAACTATTAAAAAGGACTTAAAATGAAGTCAAGAAAAAATATTTTCTGTACACGCGGACTACAAATTGAGCCCTAGGGACATCAGTTTGGCATTCATATCTAATAGAAAATAATCTTCTAGCTTCTCTGAATACATATTCTTCATAGCACAATCACTTTGTTACTCAATATTCTACCATCTTTTTTTTATTCATGAACAAATAATTAAAATGCCTATCTGTTTGGACACTAAAGAACATAATTAGTTTATTTTTAAAACACAACAAATTCTCAAACGACCATTCTAAAATCAAAAGCAAAAACTTTAAAAAAAAAAAAAAAAAACCAAAACAAATAAATGTACATTAAAAGGAGAAGATTTGAGGAAGGATGAAGTACCTATGCGTGAAGGCGAATTGGAATATGAACAGAGGGCAAAACCTTCAAAAGAGTAACTGGTTAATACAATCATGCGATTAGCAGCAACTTAAAAAAATACGTCTAGACCTAAAAGGTGTTGAAAAATTATGGAAATTTTGACCTAGATTTTTTAGGACATTGTGTTTAATCTATAAATGTATACTCATTAATTGATGCCTATATTAATTACCGTATCAACTTATAACTCAGTTTCAATCTTTTTCCGCTCTATATAAATAGTCCTAAACTTAAGTAAACTTGAATTGACGTGCTCGAGGCTTATACCAAAAATACACAGGAAGACTTACTCGGTTAAAATTGTTCTTGTACAAATCTATTAAATTACATAGCTCAAATAAGGAAAGTTTTAATACACAAAATTTAATTGATTTCGAATTTCCAAATATTAAAAAAATAATTCAATAACTATTCCTAAATAATAAAAAAATAATTAAATAACTATTTTATTTAGTGTAAAATATATTTTTAAAGGGTAAAAAAGGCGAACAATATTTTACTAAGTACTTTCATGCTTTTAATATAACTAGTTTCTATGAACATGCGTTGCACGATAACAATGTCATGTTGATGTTTGATCGCTAAAATTTTTCACTTTCCGATTGCAGGGCCTCTAAATACGTATGCAATTATGTTTTATCACTTAATATTCATAGATATCGTTTGAACAAAAATGAGGAGCATGAATTTATTATTTGTTCGTAGAAGTGATTATTAAAAAAAGTAAAAGAAGCTTTGTCATACAAAGTAGAAAAAAACAAAATTAACTCCTTAGGGGCAAACTTGTCTATTTTTAGTCAGTTAATAATTTTGTTACACCAAATATGAAAGAAGGGAGGTAAACGTAATATCGTGAACCACAAGGGATATTAGTGTAATGAAGCCAAACCTGAAGGGAGATCTCTAAAATTATCTCTATTTAATATTGTTTAAGATGCAAGTTGTGTATCGATTGGCAAGTAGAATACAGATATGTATTAGAATAGGATTTATGAGATCTTTGGACAACTTGCTTTAGGCTTTTGTATTTTAAAATAAATTCTTCAGAAGAGTGAAATCCTTAATTCTAGATGATTTTATTATACAAGTATTTTAAGAAGGATATAACGTATGATAATATAATTTTGTAACAGAAAAAAGAACTGAATAACTGATATCCTCCTAAATCCCAATTTGCAGAACTGTGCTAAAAATTTATACTGATATTCCCGTTAGGTTTGTTAAAGTGAAGCGTAAGATCAACCAAAACAAAGAAGATATCAGGTTTTTAAAAAAATTACCCTTAAAGAAAGAACAACAAAAACAATGTACTGCATGCTGATATATTTCATGAATTCTCCATTAGATATATTAAGTTAATCTTTAAGAGAAAATTCATGAAATTAAGAAATTAAATTACCTCTGGAAAGACTTATGCCCTTTGAGTGTAACAACAGATGATGAAGCACATTATTAAAGAATGTCATCATATCAGGACGGATTTTTATTTTTTATTTTTTAAATAATTCACTAGGCAGTATGCCTAGTGTTAATTTTCACACACACACACACACACACACATATATATATATATATATATATATATATATATATATATATATATATATATATATATATATATATATATATATATATATATATATATATCGTAAAATACAAAGATGGAGGGGGACTTGGGCCTTACCTCCCAATATGAAGGACGTACACTCTTGGTCATCGAGACTTGACAACCAAGCATACCTAGGTAGCTGTGATGGATTAGACCTATGATGATGTAATGATTGTCTATCTTATAACATCGATAGACAACCATATGTACAAAAGCATTGTGTAGCGAATGTAGGTCAGCTATACAAAAGAGTATATATGTTCCTAATTCTACTAAAGAAGTGATTTGAAATAGAATCCTCTCTGTACGTTAAGGTCTATTTCTAGCAAAAAATGAGAGTCTGTTACGTGATGTACCATAAAACAGAAGGTAACAAACTTCAACTTTGCTTTGACAAACGAAGCATAGTTGAGGAATGTTGCTACTGCTGCTTAGTGATTTTATTTCTTCCTTGCTGCTAGTACTGCTGCCGAAGTTGTAACTGTTGTTGTTGCTGCTGCTGGTACCTTTTGTGCTGCTTCTGCAATTGCTGTAGCTGTTATTGCTGCTACTGCTGTTTCTGTTGCTTGCTGGTTTGTTGGGTTGTTGAGTTCTGCTGCTGTTCTTGCTTATACACAGCAGCAGCAGCACACACCAGAACCATTTTCAAATAATACACAGCAGCAGCAGCAACAGCAACAGCAGCTAAAGCAACAGCACACAGACAGTGAACAACATCAGATGCAGTAATAATCTCAAAATTTTGGCAGCAGGGGGGCAGTCCAGTGGCAAAAATAAATTTTGGGCAGCAGCAGAACCAGAAACAACTCCGACATTGCAGTAACAGTCAGCAGAATCAAATTGCTGCTTGTATTGCTGCTGCTGCTAGTGTTGCTGTTGCCAATGCTGCTGCTGATTTGCTACTGATGTTGCTACTGTTAATTGCTGTTGCATTCTCCAATTACTTCCTATTTTGATGGTTTCTCCTATTGATAATCCTGTCTCCAGCTGCTGGTTCCTTGCCATTATTTTGCTTCTGAAATGGAGTTTGCTGTTGACATGTTGCTTGAATTTTACTGCTGTTGGTGTATTTGTTTGGCTGCTGCAGCTACTAAGAGGCTTCTGATGTAGTATTTGGTTATAGTTCCCTGCAAGAAAATAAAATGTGAAAGGGAGTGTTGCTGCAGTTGCATAGGCAGTAGCACCTTGTATTTTGGTGACTGCCTTTGTAACTGCAGCAATGAAACAGTGTTGTGTGTACCTGCAAACCTCAGCAGACTGTCTTAGTGTTTGTGGACACTGATCTCCCAGCAATAGATCAGTTATAAAGAGAGATAGTATGCTGCATATTTTATTATTTCTGTTGGAGTTAGTGTATGTTAAATTTGTGGTATGTTGAGCTACTAATTCTTTCCTCAAGTATATATTCATGTTAATCATCCAAGTGTATTTTGAATCATCATGTGTGGTGGGAAGTTGAGTCTTTTGGACTTCCTATGTATAAATGCAGGGGTACCTTTACTGTCAAGGTGAACCTGTCCCCTTATGTATGCAGGCAATTCCCTTTGGCTGTTATAGTGTCTTAGGGAGTTGGAATGATGGCTCAGTTTGGACAGGGTATCAGCTGGACCATTGGCTTCTCTCAGGACATGAGTGCACTTAAAGCCTTCATAATGTTGGGTCAAATTTTTGATTTCCTGAATTAGCATATCTAAGGTCCATGGTGGCTTAGACTGTACTGTTAGCCATTGAGTAAGCAGCTTAGACTCTGTTTCCAGGTAAAGTTTGGTGTAATCATTTTGCATACACCAGTTGATGCCAATGAGTGCTGCTTGGGTTTTTGCTAAATTATTAGTTCCCTCTTTGGACTTGAAATAGCATGAATGAAATTACCTTGCTGGTCCCTAATGATGACCCCCACTCCTATTATCCCTGGGTTACCTAGAGCACTGCCATCTGAGTTGATTTTGACATACCCAGCTGTTGGCTTCAACCAGACTACTTGCTGCATATTGGTGTGATGCTGTAAACTCTCTATAGCCATGTATATTTCTGGCCATGTGGCTGGCCATTTGATGTTAGCATAAGATGTTTTGAGCATCATAAGTAAATCAGATGTGATTGAGTACAATGCTCTGGTAACTGATGATGATTTTCTCCCATATTTGGCTGCACATCTGTTCTTTCACAAATTCCAGCATATAATGATCGGCAATGTGTCTAGTACTAGTTTCTGGACCTCATTCTCTCTTTCTTGCATCCACCAGTTCATTAGCTTCATTGTTAGGGACTACCTGTGATTTTGGATCCCAAATTGTGCATTGAAGTGCTTCCAGATGATTTGAGCAAAATGATCTGTGTTGAGTATGTGCTCTGCTGTTTCATTCCCTGCTTTGATACAACATACACACTTATTAACAGTTGGAGCTCCAAACCTAGCTACTCTGTCGTTTGTGGGCAGCTTGTTTCTCAATGCTCTCCATAGGCAAAAAGACCATTTGAAGGGTATTTTCTTGTGCCATATCATCTTATTTGTGAGCCGTACTTGATTTCTTTCTCTCAACACAGACCATGCTGATGCACAAGAGAATTTCCCAGAAGCAGAAGGCTACCATATTGGTGTGTCATTAATGTGGGGGTTATAATGGATTTTGACTTGGAGAATGTGTGAGATTATGGACAGGAGAGCTATTTGAGATGTTATTTAACTGAGTTTTTGGATATCCCATTGCCCGTCTGTCCAGTAATGTGAGACCTTGGTGTTGCCAGGCCTGCCCTGCCCTTGTCTGAAATTAGCTAAGTGCCCAGTACCTAGCCAATTATCCTACCAGAAGCTGGAATTTCCTGAGTGCAGTCTCCATTGAATGTGATGGTCAGCAGTTTCTTTGTTGATCATCATTCTTCTCCATGTCTGTGACTTACCAGAGCTCCATTTTTTGATCTGGGGTGTGATCTCTTACAGTATTTGGCCAATAAGAAATTACTCCATAGTGTCTGTTTGGTCCTGAATCCCCACCATTGTTTGAATTTCATAGATTTACAAATCTCTGCTATAGGTCTCAGTCCAATGCCCCATTCTTCCAGTGGATATGATAGCGTGTTCCATGAAGCCCAATGGTATTTGTTCTTTTCTTTGTTCATCCCCCAGAAAAAGTTAGCTGCCAGTTTCTCTATCTGTTTAAGGACAGCTTTGGGGGTGTGACTGCTGACAACAAGTGAATAGGGAGTGATTGTAGAACATTCTTGATTAAGGTCAATCGACCCCCATAAGATCATAACCTGCCATGCCAACCTCTTATCCTACTTACCACTTTAGAGATGATACCATTGAAGTGCATAATCCTTTTCCTGCCAATGTATAGGGGACAATCTACGTAGGTTAAAGGGGATTCTTTTTTGGTAAAACCTGTGACCTGCTGAATTCTCCTGGTAGTGTATTGGAAGGCAGAGGGGGTAGTCATAAAATGACTTTTGTTTTTGTTGATCTGCTGCCCATATGTCTGCTCATAATCTTGAAGGACCTTCATGATCTTCTTTAAAGAAGTTCTGCAGCCTGAGGTGAAAATGATCACATCATCTGCAAAGCTCAGATGTGTGATTTGAGGTCCACTCTTTTCCATATAAAAGCCAGTAAAGAACTGATCATGTGTGAGATTGTTGAGCATCCTAGATAGTAATTCATCTCCCAAAATGAAAAGTGAAGGTGCCAGAGGGTCCCCTTGCTTTAGATCTCTAGTGGAATGGAAAAAGCCAAATCTTGTGCTATTGACTATAACAGAGTACCGGTTGTTGGACATTGTTCTCCATACCATGTCAATGATTCTTTCACTAAAACCCATTCTTCTCATCATTATAGATGTAAAGGACCAAGATACTTTGCCATAAGCCTTTGCCATATCCAATTTGATCACTACATTAGCACCTTTGTTTGGCTTCTTGATTCCCTGAACAATCTCTTGTGCAAGCATAATATTCTCAGAGATACTTCTGCCTTTGATAAAGCCAGTTTGGTTTGGGGAAATGATATTGGGGAGAATAGGTGCAATTCTTTTGGAAATAATCTTGGATATGATCTTATTGATGAAATTGCTCAAGCTTATAGGTCTAAATTCTGACAAAGTGTTAGGGAATTCCACTTTAGGTATCAGCACCAAGCATGCTTGTGTCATGTACCTAGGCATTGATTGACCATAGAAGAATGCCTTCACCACTTTGAAAAGATCAAACTGGATGATATCCCAACAATGGTGGAAGAATTTTCCATTGAGGCCATCTGGACCTACAGCACTGGATGGGTTCATTGAGAAAACAGTTTCTTTGAGCTCTTCCATTGTAGGATCTTTGTTGAGTTGATGATTATCTTCTTCTGTAATAAGTGTAGGAATGTTGGATAGGAGATCTTCCCTGATGACTCCCCCAGGATCAGTGAATAAGTTGTGGAAATGGTCAAAGGCAACTTCTCATATTGCTTCATCTCCATATATTCAGTCATTATCTTCATTTTTGATTTTGTGGACATACAATTTTCTTCTTCTGCCTCTGATCAGACTATGGAAATATTTGGTGTTGGCATCTCCATCCTTGAACCATTGTAGTTATGTTTTTTTGCTTCAGGACAACCTTTTCAATTTTCAGATGTTTGACATATTGAGCATTGAGTTCACGGGCAATTGTTCTATCTGATTCTTTGTTAGACTGTGCCCAGGTCTCTTCTTCTTTTCTGACTTTCTCTTCAAATTCTTTGACTTTCTGGAAAATATCCCCATATTCTTGTTTGGACCATTTGGATAATTCTTTGCAGAGTGTTTTTGTTTTTTTTTATGGAAAATCCACATTGCATTTCTAGTGACTGGTGTATTCCAAACCTGCTGTACCAGTGGCAGAAAGGTTGCATTTTCTGTCCAGCAGTTTAGGAATTTAAAATACTTAGTGGCATTATCCTGTCTGACATTGATTTCCATGAGAAGGGGACAGTGATCTGATCCTGTGGATGCTAGATGTGTAATGGTAGTGGCAGGGTGTGCAGCCAGCCAGTTGCCATTGGCCAATCCCCTATCCATTCTTTTCTAGACAATTGAGCAGGGGCCTCTGCCATTAGACCAAGTGTATCTAGGTCCGTACTATTCAAGGTCAGTGAGTCCACAATCCTCAATCATGCTCAGGAACTCCAGGCTTTTGTTAAGTTGGTATGGAATGCCCCCTATCTTTTCTTCAATTGATGCAATCACATTGAAATCCCCAATGACACACCATGGTACACTAGAGTTCTGTGCTTTGTTCCTTAGGTTGTCCCATAGTGGTCTCCTCAAAGGAGGTTTGCATTTAGCATATATGACTGTTAGGTGGAAGATTTCAGGAGCTTCTGCATGCTTTAGTTCAATTGTGACTTGTTGTTCATCTTGATCTGTGATAGTACCAGAAAAGTCCTTATCCCAGAAGATCCATATCTTGTCATTGATGTTGGAAGCTACATGATGCATAGAGAGTTGGTTTTGGTATTGAGTGATATGTGAAGAGTCTAGGAATGGTTCTAGAATAGCTATGAGGGAGAGATTATGGATTTGTTTTAATGTTTTGAGTCTCTCAATGGCTCCATAGGTTCTAATACCTCTGACATTCCATATAAGTGTACTGATCATTAAAACATGGAGGAGGGGTTGGAGTTTGGTGGGACAGTATTTTTTCTAGCAGCCATGTTTCTTGTGATCCTTGGTGGTGTATTATATGTTCTAGGAGATAACCCCTGGTTCTGAATAATGGATTTTGATAGTGTTCCCCATTAATGGCCGCTTTAAGGAGATCACAATGCTGGTCCTCCTCTGTGGCATCACTGAGTCGAGCTTCTTCCTCAAAGCCTCCACTCATCTCATCCTCCGAGATAATAGGCCTATATTCATCATGTTGTGAAGAATATTTTAGAGGGAACTCTTCTAGGGGAGCAGGTATTAGGGAAGTGTGTTTATTCAGGTCTCCTGCTTGTCCTGCTCATTGGCATGTAGCAAAGGTTGTGAAAGGGAGGGGTCTGGCACGGGGTCTCTATATGTTTGCGATTTGTTGGCAGTATCAACATCAGGATTCCATTTCAAATTGGCAGGTGGGCTTTGGTATGGAGTAGTGGATTCCTGAAGGTGTTGATCTGATGTAGGTTCATTGATAGAGATTCCCACAGACTGTTTTCTCATGGCTTTTCTCTTCTTCTGGCTTGGCTTACTTTTGGATTTAGGGGATTGTATGCTGAAATCAGACATTACAAGGGCTTTCCCTTTTAGGAGTCCCCTTATAGCATCTTCCTGCGGATCGATTTGGTATTCATCTGAGCTGATTATATCACAAGTCTCTTCTATCATAGCAGCAACCGTATGGGTCTCTACAATAGTTGGCGCAGGGGGATTAAGGGGGGCCATCCTATGGTCAATCAATTGTGTTATCGCACACTCATGCGAAACATGAGGAATCCCAACTCCAATAGGTACCCCATCATGCAAAAAACTGGTTTTCTCCTGACATTTCTTCATTCCTCCATCAACTTCATGATCAACAGTTATAAAAGGGGGGGTCGTGGGAATGGGATACAGTGTTGGTGCCTCCAGAATTATGAATTGAATTCAATATTTTTGGGGCTACCTGTTGGGATGTAGAGGGTATACCTGACTGTGTAGTTCGGGTAGTTTCATGTGTGGATACAACATCAACAGGCTGTGTCACAGCTTGCTTTGGTATGTACATCTGCTGCTGCTTCTTGCTGGCTTGGGAGTTACCTTTGAAGTGCTTTTTTTTCTGTGTTTGCCATTCGTCTTGTCCTGGTGTGTCTCCCGAAATTTGGTGTTCTTTGCTCTATTGGTGTTCCTCTTCTTTTTGGTCAGTAACCTGCTCCTTTGCTACCTCAGTTGCATTGTGGTGTTGATGTCTGATCTTTTGATTACCTCTAAACTGGTTGTCTTTGATGCGACTTGAGGTTGTGATTTGTGGTTCTTTCTCTGTAGCTGATGTTTCTTCCTTTCTTATTTGATTTTCCTCCTCTTTTAGCTTGACTTGACAGGCTTGAATTAAATGGCCCTGGTGTCTGCAGTAGGAGAAATACTCAGGGAGATTATCATATTGTATCTGGAGCCATTGACCTTCTCCATTGACATCTTCGTCATATCCAAGCCATACATGAGTAGGCAATTCTTTGGTGAGATCAACTTGCATTTTGATCTTTGCAACACTTCCTCTGGTTTTCAAGGTCCAAGAACAGAACTTTACCAATAAGTGATAGTAGTGGAGTCAATATTTCCATATATTAAAGATGCCATGGAAGTTCAGGGATGATTATCCATATAGGAACAATTGGTGTATCTTCATTAAGCTTGAATACTGGATTCCATGCTTCCAGTTTCATCATTTGACCTTGTATGTACATATATTGCTTGGTCCATACAGTGGCATGATCATACTCATTATCGAGGTCTATATATACAGTTCTGGCATTGAAGTGAGCTATCTTGACCCCTCCTCTGAGTTCAGTTTGAGCTGTGAAACTCTTTCTAATTGTTTCCATTCTAGGCATTGTGTTATGAAATTTCCTTATCACTGGATTGAGTCTTGGGTTTAGTAGAGGTGTTAGGTGCTTGAGCTTTGTTGATAATAGGTACTGCTTGGGGTATCGGTGTGACTGTTTGAGGTGCTGGCGGTTTTGTGCCTTTTTTGGACTGTTTTTGCTTATCAAAGTTAGAGGAGATCTTGATGAGGGGTTGATTTGAAGTTGGTGGCTATGTCTTTATGTGTTTACCATTATTAAGAATCACAATATCCGACTGTGGTTGCTTCTGTTGCTGAGCAGGTTGGGCTTCTTCTGTAATATTCACTAGGCTAGTACCTTTACTATTACTTGTAGAGGCGTGCATTGCGGGTGTCATTGACGCTGCCTGAGACAATAGGTGAGCCTTGTATTACACCAGCAATGTCAACCTGTTGCATTCCAGCAAGAGCGGGGCAGATTTCATCATTACCTTTTTGCTGCAATTCTTGTATTTTTGTTTGACGACTAGCTTCCTTATGACCTTGAGATGATTCCGGGGGGG
>MCJB01040305.1:28338-57767 GCA_002018475.1 Nicotiana obtusifolia | reverse complement strand
CCCTCATTAATTAAACATTTAGAAAAACTGAGGCGTGCCATTTAGCAAATTCCATGGCCCTCGACAAAAAATTAAAAATACGTAGTTGCTTTAGGCGCGCTATTTTAATAATTTGATCTTCCAAATTCGGGTGCACATTTATGTGACCCAAATCTAAAATCCCGATGTTTAATTAAAAGGTGTTACAAATTACGGGTGCATTTATGTGACGTAATTTGTGACATATTCTGATTAACATCGCAATTCTCCAATAATTTAAAAGCGGAAAAGCGGAATAAAGTAAAAATGTACCATAGGCTAATAACAGGTATTAAATCAGATAATGAAGCCGATTATAACAATTGAGCGACCGTGCTAGAACCACGGAATCCGAGGGTGCCTAACACCTTCCCTCGGGTTAACAGAATTCCTTACTTAGAATTTCTGGTTCGCAGACTTCGAAAAGGAAAGTCGAAATTTTCCTCGATCTGGGATAAAAATAAATTGGTGACTTGGAACACCAATTAAAATATTCCAAGTGGCGACTCTAAAAAATTAAATAAATAATCTCAGTTCGAATAATGTCACTTTAATTGGAAAAAACTCTTTTAATATATTTCCTTCTCGGGAATGTACCAAAAAAGAGGTGTGACACATAGGGGAACTCGATCGTTGACACAAAATCCCCAAAATGATGAAAGGGACGGAATCAGCCTCCGTATGATCTTCGAAATGTTTCAAGCCCAACAGGCAGCGGTAGCTCAGTTACAAAACCGAAGCCAAGTCTCGAAAAGGTTGAGTCTGGCCCTTCCCGGGATACTACCCACAAGGATGGATTGGTTATAGGAGGTTTGAATGAGTGTGAATCGGGGGCAAACCCCGGGATTATGAAGATGCTTGAAGAACTAACTAAACGAATAGAATCTGGGAAGAAGAAAATCGAGGCAAATAACAAGAAGGTGGAAACGTACAACTCCAGGATGGATCAAATCCCAGGAGCACCCCCGGTATTAAAAGGCCTAGATTCCAAAAAGTTCGTACAAAAACTTTTTTCACCGAGCACGGCTCCGAAACTGATACCTAAAAAATTCCGTATGCCAGAAATCCCCAAATAAAATGGAACGACCGACCCAAACGAGCATGTAACCGCATATATATGCGCTATTAAAGGGAACGACTTGGAGGATGACGAGATCGAATCCGTTCTGTTGAAAAAATTTAAGAAAACCCTGTCTAAATGGGCCATGATATGGTATCACAACTTACTCCCTAATTCAATTGACTCGTTTGCTATGCTTGCAGATTTTTTTGTAAAGGCACACGCAGGTACCATCAAGGTCGAAACGCGAAAATCCGACCTTTTCAAAGTCAGGCAGAAGGATAACGAGATGCTCAGAGAATTCGTGTCCCGGTTCCAAATGGAACGGATGGATCTGCCACTGTTCACAGACGATTGGGCTATTCAAGCTTTCACTCAAGGGCTCAATGTTCGAAGCTCAGCGGCTTCGTAACAACTTAAACATAACTTAATAGAGTTCCCTGCCGTCACATGGGCTAATGTACATAACCGATATCAGTCAAAAATCAGAGTCGAAGATGATCATCTCGGAGCCTCTTCGGGATCATTTACCCCGTTAGAGCTTATGACAAAATCCGAAGGGAAGTTTATCGCGAACTAAGATCGAATAGAGAGCGACATCGGCCGTATCACGAGGACAGAAAAATCGGCGTATCGAGGAAAAACTCTCCAAGACATGAAAAGAGAAATTACCGAGGTCAGAATAGCCGGGGGCTCATGACCAAAAGCAATTTCGAAAGGCTCATCGTGCATAAAGAAGCACCTCGATTATCGGAGTATAATTTTAATGTTGATGGTGCCACTATCGTATCTGCTATCGGTTGTATCAAAGATACTAAATGGCCTCGGCAATTGAAATCCGGTCCAACCCAAAGGGATCCTAATCAGATATGCGAATATCACAACACTCACGGTCATAAAACAGAAGACTGTCGGCAACTGAGAGAAGAAGTAGCCGGGTTGCTCGATAACGGACATCTTCGAGAATTCTTGAGCGACCGAGCAAAAAATCACTACGGAAATAGGAATAAACAAACAGGCTGGAAGAACCTTAACATACAATCAACATAATTATCGGTGGAGTAGATACCCTTCAAGGCCCGATGCTGAAACGTACCAAAATATCCATCACTAGGGAAAAGCGTACTCGGGATTACGCGACAAAAGGGACTTTGAATTTTAACGATGAGGATACAGAAAGAATTGTACAACCCCAAAATGACGCACTGGTAATATCTGTACTTATACATAAAGTTAGCGTAAAACGTGTGTTAATCGACCCAGGTAGCTCCGCCAATATAATCCGATCGTGGGTCGTGGAGCAACTCGGCCTGTCAGACCGGATCGTTCCTACAGTTCTAGTTCTTAACGAGTTTAATATGACATGTGAAACCACCAAGGGTGAAATAATGTTGCCAATAAATACTGCTGGAACCGTTCGAGAAACAAAGTTCTGTGTCATCGGAGGGGACATGAGATACAGTGCTCTATTTGGCAGGCCATGGATCCGTGACATGAGGGCGGTACCTTCGACATTACACCATGCGTTGAAGTTTACGATGCCCAATGGAATTAAAACAGTTTACGGGGAGCAATCAGCTGCGAAAGAGATGTTCTTGGTGGAGGAAATGAAACCAACACCAACAGTTCCTAACCAAAGGGTCGAGAGCAAGACAAAATAGCAATCACAGATACCATCTTCGGCTAATGTGGATAAACAAGTATATGTCGAGGATGATAATTATGGATTCACAGATCTTTCATCACCCCTGATAATTCCGATGCCAGCAAATCGACTATCGAGGAACTGAAACAAGTCACACTGCGAGAATACTTGCCTGAACAAAAGGTATACCTGGGCTCGGGATTGAGCTCCGCGCTTAGGACAAAATTTATTCGATTCCTTACAACTAACGAAGACTGCTTCGCTTGGTCCCACCTTGATATAACAGGTATACTGTCGGAGATAACCACTCACAAGCTGAGCCTAGATCCGAAGTTCCATCCAGTCAAACAAAAGAGGAGGCCTCAATCCGAAATCAAACATGCGTTCATCAAGGATGAGGTAACTAAACTTCTAAAGATAGAGTCTATTCGGGAGGTTAAATACACGGAGTGGTTGGCAAACGTAGTGGTAGTCCCTAAAAAAGGGAATAAATTAAGAATGCGCATCGATTATAAAGACTTGAATAAAGCATGTCCAAAAGACTCTTTTCCTTACCCAACATCGATCGCATGATCGATGCTACCGCTGGCCATGAGACCCTTAGTTTTCTAGATGCATACTCCGGCTACAACTAAATACGGATGGACCCAAGTGATCAGGAAAAAACTTTCTTCATCACTAAATATGGCACATACTGTTACAATGTAATGCCATTTGGGTTAAAACATGCCGGAGCCACATACCAATGCTTAGTAAATTGAATGTTCGAAAAATAACTAGGAAAGACAATGAAGGTTTATATTGACGACATGTTAGTTAAATCCCTGCGAGCAGAGGACCATTTAGATCATTTGTAGGAAACATTCAGTATGTTGAAGCAGTACAACATGAAGTTGAACCCGGAAAAGTGCGCATTTGGTGTGGGTTCAGGTAAATTCCTCGGATTCATGGTCTCGAATCGTGGAATCAAGATTAACCCCAAAAAAATCAAGGCTATCGAGGACATCACGGTCGTAGATAATGTGAAAGTCGTATAGAAGCTGACCGGGCGGATAGCCGCTTTAGGGCGATTCTTTTCGAGGTCGTCCGATAAAAGCTACCGGTTCTTCGCTCTATTGAAAAAGAAGAACAACTTTTCATGGACTCCGGAATGCCAGCATGCTTTAGAAGATCTCAAAGGATATTTATCGAGCCCATCGTTGCTTCATACACCGAAGATGGACGAACAACTGTACCTTTACCTGGCAGTCTCGGAGATAGCGGTAAGAGGAGTCCTAGTGTGAGAAGAATGAGGTACACAATTTCCGATTTATTATGTTAGCAGAACCTTAGGCGAAGCCGAGACTAGGTATCTTCACTTGGAAAAACTGGCGCTCGCTTTGTTAAGCGCTTTTAGGAAACTAAAACAGTATTTCCAAATGTCATCCCAGATGCGTCGTAACAACTTCCTCATTAAGAAATGTGATGCATAAGCCCGAGCTCTCAGGTCGATTGACCAGATTAGAAATAAGTGGGTACGACATTGAATATCAACCTCGAACCGCCATCAAATCTCAAGTGTTGGCAGACTTTGTGGCCGATTTTACACCATCCCTAATACTCGAGGTCGAAAGAGAATTGTTAGCTGGCTCAGGGACTCCTTAAGGAATATGGACCCTTTTCACAGATGGTGCTTCGAATGCAAAGGGATCCGGACTTGGCATCATGTTGAAGCCGCCAACTAGTAACATATTTCGACAGTCTATTAAGATTGTGAAACTGAATAACAACGAGGCAGAATATGAGGCCATGATTGCAGGCCTAGAACTAGCCAAGAGCCTGGGAGCAGAAGTATCGAAGCCAAGTGCGACTCCCTTCTTGTGGTAAATTAAGTCAACGGAACATTCGAGGTCAAGGAAGGGCGAATGCAAAGATACTTAGACAAACTGCAAGTGACATTGCATCGGTTCAAAGAATGGACCTTACAGCATATACCTCGGGATCAAAACAGCGAGGCCTATGCCTCTCCATCTTAGGGTCGTCGATCGAAGATGACGAGGTCGATTCTGGAAAGGTCGTACAGCTCATGAGATCGGTAGTGGAAGAAGGCCACACTGAGATCAATTCGACAAGTCTAACTTGGGATTGGAGAAACAAATACATAGAATATCTCAGTTCCGGCAAACTCCCTTCGGATCCAAAAGAGTCGAGGGCCATGCGTGTGAAGGCGGCCAGGTTCAGCTTGTCCGATGACGGAACCTTGTTCAGAAGAACATTTGACGGCCCACTCACGATATGTCTAGGATCGGGCGACACTGGATACATTTTAAGGGAAATCCATGAAGGTACTTGCGGGAACATTCTGGTGCCGAGCAGCTGATTCGAAAAATAATCAGAGCCGGTTATTATAGGGTCGACATGGAAAAAGACGCAAAGGAGTTCGTTCGAAGATGTAACGAATGCCAAAGGCACGCCTCGATGATCCATCAACCCGGGGAGATACTCCACTCAGTCCTATCACCATGGTCGTTCATGAAATGGGGGATGGACATCGTTGGTCCTCTTCCGTACACACTAGGTAAGGCTCAATTTATACTATTTATGACGGATTATTTTTCTAAATGGGTGGAAGCGCAGGCATATGAGAAGGTTAGGAAAAAAGAAGTGAACGAATTCATTTGGGATCACATCATATGCCGATTTGGAATGCCAGCCGAGATTGTATGCGACAACGGGAAGCAATTCATCGGTAGCAAAGTGACAAAATTCTTCGAAGATCACAAGATCAAAAGGATCCTATCGACGCCCTACCACCCCAGTGGGCACAGACAAGCCGAATCTACCAACAAAATAATACTTCATAATCTCAAAAAGAGATTACCGATGCCAAAGGAGATGGAAGGAAATATTACCCAAAGTCCTATGGGCATATCGTACGACCGAGAAATCCAGCACCGGAGCCACCCCGTTCTCTCTGGTTTAAGGCGCCGAAGCTTTGATACCGGTCGAGGTCGGGGAGCCAAGTGTCAGGTTTTGGTATGCAACAGAAGAATCAAACTATTAAGCCATGAATACAAACTTAGAACTGTTAGATGAAAGACGTGAAGCTGCCCTTGTTCGACTAGCTGCTCAAAAGTAAAGGATCGAAAGGTATTACAACAGAAGGACCAATCTTCGATATTCAATGTCGGGGACTTAGTACTAAGGAGGGTTACACCAAACACGCAGAACCCGAATGAAGGGAAGCTAGGACCAAACTGGGAAGGACCTTACTGTATCATTAAAATCACCGGAAAGGGATCCTACAAGCTAGCAACAGTGGATGGTAAACAACTACCAAACAACTGGAACATAAGTCACTTGAAACGGTATTACTGCTAATGTATGATCATGTTCTTCATTTTTGTTTGTATCACAAACTAACATTTGCAGGTATCAAATGAGGTACCCTGAATCGGGGGATACGAGATATTAAGTCTGAAAGCACACGTTGCACTCTTTTTTCCTTGAACCGGTTTTGTCCCAAAGTGGGTTTTACGGCAAGGTTTTTAATGAGGCAACTAGTAAATTGTGCTAACTTAGATTCGAAGGCCGATAGCAAATCGGTGACGATAGTATTCCAAGCCTATCTTCAGTCAACCCCGAATACTGGAGGGTCACTTTTTCTTGGGAAGATATTTTTAGGATTGAAGGGTCAAAGATCAATAAGATTCAATGTAAGGGTCAAACAGTCAAATGAATCGTGCCCAAATAGATTGATCGAACCCTAACACAAATTGTACACATGCATGAACGAGAATAAAGAAAAGTCTCTTGTATACAAATATCCTGCCTCCGATCAAACGAGCCCAAGGGCCACTTTAATTTTTGTTCGAATAACCATTCTCTCACTCGGGGACTTGTCCGAAAAACAAACTTATTCGAGGGGGGATGAGACCTATTAAGGCAAACCCTGAACTTTAAAGGCTAAGGCCATTTCGAGTTAACAGAACTCGAGGGGGGATAAGACCTATTAAGGCAAACCCTGAACTTTAAAGGCTAAGGCTATTTCGAGTTAATAGAACTCAAGGGGGGATGAGACCTATTAAGGCAAACCCCGAACTTCAAAGGCTAAGGCCATTTCGAGTTAACAGAACTCGAGGGGGGATAAGACCTATTAAGGCAAACCCCGAACTTTAAAGGCTAAGGCCATTTCAAGTTAACAGGACTCGAGGGGGGATGAGACCTATTAAGGTAAACCCCGAACTTTAAAAGTTAAGGCCATTTCGAGTTAACGAAACTCGAGGAGGGATAAGGCCTATTAAGGAAAACCCTGAACTTTAAAGGCTAAGGCCATTTCGAATTAACAGAACTCGAGGGGGGCTAAGGCCATTTTGAGTTAACAGAACTCGAGGGGGGATAAGACCTGTTAAGGCAAACCCCGAACTTTAAAGGCTAAGGCAATTTCGAGTTAATAGAACTAGAGGGGGATGAGACCTATTAAGGCAAACCCCGAACTTTAAAAGTTAAGGCCATTTCGAGTTGACAGAACTCGAGGAGGGATGAGACCTATTAAGGCAAACCCCAAACTTTAAAAGTTAAGGCCGTTTTGAGTTAAAGGAACTTGAGGGGGGATGAGACCTTTAAGGTAAACCCCGAACTCTAAAGGTTAAAGCCATACCAAATTAATAGTATTTGAAGGTTAAGGTATTGCGAAAGTTGCAAAAAGAAAGGTTTATATATATACATAGAAAATCCTTTCCACAAAATCGAGCAACCTCGCTACACAATATCAAACATGGGAAAAGACAAAACTTGGTCGGGAGCAACTTGGTCTCAACTGGAACCCGCCTTGATATCAGAATTTCCAAAGTCGTCTCATTTTTCATATTCGACTGAATCCTCGGAATCATCCTCCTCCAGGAAGGCTAATTTTCTGGCCTCTGCCTCGGCCATCCTGGCATCTTCTATCTCCGCCGATAAATCAAATGCTCGAGCATGAATCTCTTCAAGGACAAGCCTGCAAGATTGCCACTTCATATGATCAACCATATTCCTTGATTGATCTTGAGCGGCTTCAGCATCGGCCTTATATTGAGCCACCAGTTCATCAGCCTCGACTTTGACCACGGCAACTTTCGACTTGGCCGTTTTTAGATCGTTAGCCATATTATCTCGATCTGAGATAACCATGCTGATCCGAGATTGGAGCTCGTCGGTGTTCTTGGTTTGGGCCTCGATTTTCTCCTTTGCCTCTCTAAGTTGAGCTTTTGCTGAAGCTAACTGTGCCTGAAAGGTCTCTTTTTCCGAGGCCAGCCGATCCATCTTGCTCCTCCACTCGTCGGCCTCAGCTCTGGCCACACTTATCTCAGATCGAAGCTGGTTAATCTGATCAACCTCTTGCTCTATTTGCTCGACCAAGCCAACACTATCCTTCCGGGCAAGCTCCAGTTCGGCATGAAGATTCATCATCTCCCCTTCGAGCCGTTCATAGCGTCTCCACTCTTCCCGAAATCGGAGAAAGGCTTCATGATGAAGTACCGAGGCCTGCAAGCATAAAGGAGGATGTTATAATTAATTAAAATTTTAAAGTACAAAAAAAGGACATCGAATAGAGCTTATCAGATATTACCCGATTAAACACTTGTTGAGCTTCATTGAACAAGCAAGACGCATCCACCTCGTTCATTTTTGCCTGATCCTCCTCGGTCACCAAGCACCGAAGATAACTGGACACTCCAACAGGAGCGGAAAGAACCCTGGCATCCTCGGGAATGGTGAAAGATATGGATCATTTTCGATCAGGGTAAGCGCTCGGCACGGGAAATCGATCGACCAATTTTGGACTGAAGGAAATCCCACTTGTATCGGTGGATGAGCTTTTCCTCGGTGCCTCTAAATTACCGAGCCCAAGAACGTCTTCTGCGGACGCCGAATCAACACTATCGAAAAAACTGCAGAAAGGGTCTTTCGATCTATGATCTTCGCCCGAGGAACGTTCTTTTGCCATTTGGGCCTCATTGAACGTTTATTCCGAGAAAGAGGGCGAATCGACCATCTCAATTGGACCTAAGACTCCCAGCGGTGCTTTCCTCGTATCAGGGGAGGCCCCAGTTCTTGCCTCCACCTCGGGTCCCCCGACTTGGCGAAGGTCCGTTTCACTAGCCCCTGGTTCGAAGACCCCTCGCCCTTCAGGTTGTGGCGGCTCACTAGCCACAAGGTCGAAATCCTCTTCTTCCTCCTCGGACTCATCCCTCAATCGACGTAGCGAGTCCGAAGGTAACACTCGATCACTAGCACTGCCCTTGGGCTTGCGAGCCAATCTTTTCCTCGGTCTCTTCTTTATGAGGTCTGAGGAACTTGGGGCTTCTTTTCTCTTCTTCTCTTTATCCTACTTCGAAGCAGGGGGCTCGCTGGGAACATCATCGCCTATGGGCGAAGGTCTCATCTCGACACCCTTTGATAGACCTGCAAAAGAAAGGTAAAACAAGTTAGAAATCGATAGCATAAGGAACTAAGCTCGAGTGTAATTTATCTCACCATGAAGTCGGACCTCCCGCCGGCCTTTCGAAAGCTCGCGCCACACGCGCTTGGAATATGGTCTTTGGGATACGATCCCCTCGATCCATTCTTTTAGATGAGGAATTGTAGCCGGAATCCGAGATATAGTTGTGCCATATAAAATTGATAAGAATAAGGTCGAAAAGGAGAACATTAAACAAATTGATAAGCAGGGCCACACTTACGCTTCATTTTCCATTTCTCAGGAAATGGCATATCCTCGGCCGGGATTAGGTCCAATGTTTTTAGTCGAACAAATCGACCCAACCAACCCCGATCCCTATCCTCATCAATGCTTGAGAATGAGGCTTTGCTTGATCAACGAGCAAATTTTATCAACCCCCCTCGGTAGATTCGTGGATTGTACAATCGCATAAGATGATCGACGGTGAAAGAATACCCCTTGATCTTGTTTACAAAAAAACGGAGAAGAATGACTATCCTCCAGAAAGAAGGATGAATCTGGCCAAGGGTCACTTCGTACCTTTTGCAAAAAGCAATAATGACCGGGTCCAAAGGGCACAACGTGAAGGGATAAGTATAAACACTCAAAAAACCCTCCACATGGGTAATGATTGCCACTTTAGGCGCAGGAACCACCACACACTTACCAACCCAGTTACAGTCTTCCTTTACTTTATCGAGAACTCTGTTGGTGATTGAACAGATATATCTCATGACCGGTTCGCATCGGCCCGTTATCGAGGAAGCTTTATCGACCTTGAAATCGGCTCCGGTCGAACAACCGGTTGGTACAAATGCCTTCAGAGGGGGCTCCGTTGTGGGCTCCTCAATGACGATAGGTGAAACATCATCAACAGGTTGAGAAGAAGAGGGAGTTTGTCTTTGAGGAACGGATTTTGAAGTCTTCGCCATTGTTTTGAACAGATGAAGAAATTAAAAGACACAGATGCAAGGGAAATATAGTATGAAGATAATTTGCGAGGTATTCTCAGAAAACTAGAAAGCAGGAGGTCTTGAAGATTAGAGCGATGTAATTTTATAAAAAAGCACGAACATCTGAATATAAAGGGTGAAAGTAGGTATCTATAGCCTCTCAAAATGGCAGTTCGCATCCCAAAGCGGCAGAATGCCGACTAACACAACTTGATGCTTTAAAAGGCTTTTCTGATGGGATATTTTCGATTTCCGTATCACGTACGTCATAAGTTCACCGTCACTTATTAGAATGAGAATTTGGCTTTTTTGATGGGACGTTTTCGATTTCCGTATCACGTACGTCATTAGTTCACTGTCACTTATCAGAATGAGAATTTGAGGCTCATATCGTTTCTCATCGCTATTGTCCAAAAAACGAGGGGACTATCTGTATACGGTCGAAATCGGGCCCACCTATATGTGGTCAAAATTGGGCTCGACTCTATATAGTTAATATCGAGTTCAATTATTGCTCGATAAGATTGGGTTCGGAATTAGAAGTGGAACACGAAGCCAGAATGTCCAACCTCGAGTACACCGAGCCCGTGATCCGAGATCGAGCCTGACTCCGAAAATGTCCAAGGGAAGATCATCAAACCTAAATGAGGGAAAATCGAAAAATCTGTGATGGGACGAACATCACGGCAGGAATCTCGGCATTAATTAATAGAACCGTTTAATTAGCAAATCAGGAGATTTTTTACCTTGTACGGAGATTTTTACCTTGTATAGCAGTTAACCAGATGTATGACCTCCCCACTATATAAAGGGAGAGTTGAACCATTTAAAGACACACTTTTCACATGAATCATCCATAGAAAGGAAAAAACAGTGATATATTGCTCTCTTGAATCATTTTATTATCAACTTGTTTCAATTTCCATTATAATCAGTTTCTGCCCAAGAAGGATCAGCCAACGGCCAAGAGTGTCTAACTCGAGTGGTTTGCGTCTCTTTTTCATTTATCCCTTAATTTTAATTTTCAGCTATATTATTCGTCATTTGTATCAAATTAGCCCATATATCCTTAAAACCACGTATAAATTCAATTGTTATTTGAAATTTAGGGTAAACAAGTATCTTTTGAACTTGAAGGTTTGCCATGGGCAAGCAGGTCAAAAGTTCAAGACCACCTACTTTCGAGGTCATACTTGTAAATCGCCCGAATAATATTATTGCTTGAGAATCGCCCGAATAATATTATTGCTTGAGAAGTTAAATATTCTTTTGGATAATTTCTAAGATATATGTTTATCCAAAAAGAGTGAAAAATCAATATCTAAATCAATACCAAAAATTGATTATGTTATCCCTTGAACTCCAAACCTCATTATTCTATTTGAAAGTAACTTTTCTTCCCTTTTGTATATTTGGACATGCGTCAACCTTTTAATTTTTGAGACTGTAGCCAATGGCCAGAAAATTATTTAAAGAACAGTCAGAAAGAAAACTTCAGTCATTTCATGAATCTATTCCCCACTTCTCCTTCCCGCTACCATTTTTTTGTCGAAGGAACAATATTTCCAAATTTGAGAAACGAAAACAGGATAGAACAGAAATTGGAGACTGCACCTCAAACAGCAATATGGCTCCAAGAAAAAGTTACCATACCTCAGTGTTTAGACCAAACCACAGTAGTTTACCATGGTTAAGTATAAAATTGAGGTAAAACTGGTATTATAATCAACAATTGTTAAGTAATACCAGTGTACGTAAAAATACATATCATGTATTCTTTGATTGGTATAAACATCCGGTGTAAATAAATATTTCCAACAAAGAGAACTTTAGGTGCGATATCAAATAAAACAAGAAAGCCTCAGCCTCATTGGAATGGTTCTTTGAATATTAATTCGACTAAAGACAACTAAGAGAAGACGAATTGTGTTCATATATGGCTAATTAGTTAGGGGTTGATGTTTAGTTAATTAATTGATTAGATTAATCTTTCTAAAGCAAATTGTAAAAGCAGAGACATGCCTTACGAAGGTCTTGTTGTGATCATTCACCACAAACAACTCAATCCTTTCATACACATTTATGGAGTTATAGTAATTCTCTTGCTAATGACTATTCTTTGCACCCCCAGTTACACTGATCAGACCCAATATCAAGTTATGATGGTTGTACTCCAGTGGCCTCCCACCTTTTGTACCATGAATACCTGTAATACTAAGGAACTGTTCTACATTCACGGCCTTTGGCCTGCGACTGCTGGAGGAGTAAGCTTAACTGTCAATGTCGTTCACCTCCAACCGAAGACCAAAAAGACTAGAAAGTTGGGCTAGCTCATGACCTTAAAGACCAATAATTGGAGGCGAGCGACATTGATTGTGTTGCGGAAGATCGAGGATTAACTAGCACACAATCACACACAAAGCAAATAGAGAAGAAAAATCAACACAAGGATTTAACGAGGTTCGGTTAAGCCTAATCCTCGGGGCAGAAGCAGAGAGAGTTTTCCACTATGAATGAGAAGAAAAATATAATACAATCTATAGAATCGCCAACTACAACATCTATATATAGATCCCAAATAGTCCCAAACTTATAAGAGAAAGGTTTTCCAATTTGAAAAGGACTATAGGTTTTCCTTTCCCAAACCTTTTAGGACAGCGGTTTTCCTAAACCTATAGGGATTATGGGTTTCCAAAAAATTACAAGGAAATAATTCAAGACACAAAATAATAAATCTTCTCCTTGGCTTGAATTCTCTTCATTAACAGGAACAACATCTCTCTACCTTGCCCTCAACCCTCGCAAGAGCTCTACCCATTGCCGCACACATCAACCAAGTCTAGGCAACACCTAAACTTGTTAAGAGACTCAATCTCTTCAGCCATAGCACTAATCCGCCGATTTGGTTTTTTACCCGGAATAGCTTCTGGATAGTTATAACACTCAAGCGCATCAACGGTCTCTGCAACTGCCAAAGCAAATTTCGCAGGATTCGTATATCCAAGAAGATTTCCATCAACTACGTTTGTAAACCTTGCGATCAGTTGATCACTCTCTTATCTCTGCCTGTTGTAATGCTATATGGTTGCTGTTGCGCGGGTGTATCAACATTATCATCTTGATCAATATTTTGCACCTCCTTCATTTCCTTACTTTAGAATTACTGGGCTGAGCTAGTGGAGATTCAATTTGTAGCTCTGTTTTCGCTATTGCTTTCTCCCTCTGACTGTCCAGTGAGGCAGATTCACTAAATGTCACATCACTACTGATAACTAGCCCTTGAGTCTTTTGATCTATGCACCACAACCTATAACCTTTCATTCCAGTTGCATACTCTAGAAATATGCACTTCTTTGCCCTCAGCTCAAGTTTTTCATCCCTCACATGAGCATAAGCAGGACAACCAAATATCCTTATATTCGAATAATCAGCAGGCGAACCGGACCATATCTTAAAAGGAGTTTTGAACTCAATAGCTGTGGATGGAGATCTGTTGACCAAATAACAAGCTGTATTGATTGCTTCAGCCCAAAAGTCTTTGCTAACACATGAGTGTGAAAGCATGCTCTGTGCCCTATCACAAAGCGTTCTGTTCATACGTTCTACAATACCATTCTGTTGTGGTGTTCTGACACAAGTGTGGTGTCTCACTATGCCCTCTCTGCTGTAGAAATTATCGAACTCAGAATTGTAAAATTTCAACCCATTGTCATTTCGAAGACGCTTAACTTTTCTTTCTGTCTGCCTCTCAACGATCGTCTTCCATTTAACAAATATCCTCATCTTTTGTTTTCAGAAAATACACTCACACTATCCTTGAGTAATCATCAATTAAAGTTATAAAATACCTGGCACCACTATTGGAGGGACTCTGTTTGGATCCCACAAGTCTGAATGTATATAATCTAACTTGTCTCTGGTCTTGTGCTCGGCCTTCTTGCTGAACTTTACCCTTGCCTGTTTACCAAACACACAATGGTCATAAAAATTCAAAACTTGATTTTTGTACCCATACAGCAAATTCTGCTTACTCAACAAAGACAATCCCTTACCACTCATATGACCAAGTTGCAAGTGCCATAACTGAGATTGATTCATATCACTTTTCTCAGAAGCTATAGCAGCTTCCCCTTCAACTACACTAGCCTGAAGATGATACAATTTAGAATGCAGTTTACCCTTCATGAGTACCATGGAGCCTTTACACACTTTATGTATTCCATTCTCGGAGTAAAATTTATACCCTTGATAATCCTAAGTCGAAAGAGAAATCAAATTTCTCTTTACCCGAGGAACATGCCAACACTCAATGTTTCTGATAATTCCATCGAATATTCTCAATTTGATGACTAGTCCCTTCTACTGGTGATGAATTATCATCTCCCATGTAGACATTCTCACTCATTTGCTTGTAAGTTGCAAATCAATTCTTGTGTGGACACATGTGGAAAGTAGCACCATAATCAAGAACCCAAGAATTCTGCCCATGACTAGAACTCACAGCACAGACTTTCCCTACATAGTCACTATCATGAGAATTATTGTTAGTGTCAACAATATTTGCCGAATTATCTATTTTCTACTTCCCTCTTTTCTCCTTCAGCTTAGGATAATCTCTCTTGCAGTGACCTTGCTCCCCGCACTCATAACAGTTTTGCTTCCTTACTCTAGACTTTAATCTGGCGGTTGACTTCTTCCTATTAAAGTCTTTTTGTTGTGTTCTTCCTCTAATCACAAGTCTGGAAAGCTCCTTTCAACTCTTTAGATTTTAGTGCATTGCTAACATCTTCCAGTGAAATGTTGTCTTTCCCATATAGCAGCATATCGGCAAAAGTATCATAAGATGGTGGTAAAGAACATAACACAATCAAGGCATGATTCTCAATCTCAATTTTGATATCCACGTTCTTCAGGTCCATTATAATTGAATTAAACTCAACAAGGAGAGTTTTAACAGGTATACCTTATTTCATACGGAGATTGTATAACCTCTTTTTCAAGTAGAGGCGGTTTGTCAGCGATTTCTTAGAATACAAATCTTCCAGCTTCTTCCATGCCATTGCTGCAGAAGTTTCTTCAGCAATTTCCCGAAGAACGTTATCTATAACACTCATGAAGATGGCACTCAAAGCCCTCTCCTTCAGGTCTGCCTTCTCTCTTTCATCTCTTCAAGAAAATCCTCACTAATTGTTTCCATAACCCTTGTAACACCAGGGACAATTTCATCATAATCTTCCATAGACTGAAACTAGAACCCTCGTCAAATTTCTCTATTTTGTACTTTGTTAAAGATGACGAAGACTTCTTACCCTAGATTATATGTAGAAACCCGAACCTTGCTCTTATACCAATTGTCGCGGAAGATCGTGGGTTAACTAGCACACAATCACACACAAAACAAATAGAGAAGAAAAATCAACAAAGGATTATCCTCAGAGCAAAAGCAGAGAAAGTTTTCCACTATGAATGAGAAGAAAAGTACAATATAATCTGTAGAATCCCCAACTACAACCCCTATATATAGATCTCAAATAGTCTCAAACCTATAATAGAAAGGTTTCCCAATTTGACAAGGACTATAGGTTTTCCTTTCTCAAATCTATTAGGACAATGGATTTTCCTAAACCTATAGAAATTATGAATTTTCTAAAAATACAAAGACATAATTCAAGCCACAAAACAACATATTGGCTAAGCTTATTCCTCTAGCAGTCGCAGGCCAAAGGCCGTGGATGTAGAAAAGTTCCTGTGTACGGTATTCATGGTACAAAAGGTGGGAGGCAATTGGAGTACAACCATCATAACTTGATATTGGTTCTGCCCAGTGATAAATTGGGGGTGCAAAGAACCATCATTAGCAAAACAAAATTACTGTCAACTCGAAAACTAAACACTACCATAGCATGTATGAACGGATTGGGTGATTTGTGATGAATGATAATAAGCTGGTGTGGTGGATGATCGATCATCCTCTGCTATTTATAAGGCATGCATGTGAGTAATATTCCAAGTGGTTAGGGAGTAGGTTATTCATGGTATCTTATTATTGTTATTGGTGGGTCACGTTGTTTCAATTAAAATTTCTATTACTATTTTCTAGTTTGAAAATCTCAATCTTCACTTGTTTCCAATATTATTATTATTGGTGTCGGGCAGGGTAGAGAGGCATGAAATTTTTGAACGACACTGCCACAGTATCTTCTAAATATTGTTCTTGAGAGACACGTCTGAAAACAATTGTCAGTTAGATTCACAGCGGAAGGAGAAAAAAACAGAACAGCTGAATATAACCTTTCTGATGAGATATTTTTGTTTGTCATTTCGTTAGCAACTTGAATAGATAAATCTTTGTAATAAAAGGAAGTTGCATTATTTACAAAACTGCACATAAGAATTTAGTATAAGCTAATATTTTGTTCTTTTTCGCAGCACAATTTGATAAACAACTGGGTGACCCTGTTAGCAATACCTTAGGCCGTTATAATATTTATCCCTTAGGCCGTTAGCTCAGTAATATAGAAATTTTTAACTGAGCTAATAGACATGTAGTACTTGAATTTAAATCTTTATTTTTAGAGTTGCGTTGGGCCCGTGCAGGCTAACCATAACTTCTTTATCTTTAGAATAGAAAGGCGCAACATTAGTTCCACAAACAGTAAAGGTCCAGAAGCTACTATTTGAAAGCAGTTTCAATAGGTAGAAGCAGAACCATAAACTTTGAGCCATATGATTTTTACCATATAAATAAAAGTGCAAGGGAAACACTGAATGATGTGCAACATTTTTCTCCCATTAGTTCCTTTTATTGCTGGTCTAGCTACTTGTCTGTCCTTCTTTTTCTTTCTATTTCTATTGTCATTATGTTTTGCGGTCAGAAAGATATCTCTAATGTTCTGCAGCAGATATCTAAGCATGTATTATCTACGAAAAATACCTAAGAGACCCACACTTGAAATCATAAGCACTTAATTCCTTGGTAAGCAATTTCATTGTTTAATTAGCGGAAAGAAATGTTGTTAGAAGATTTTGCAAGTACATCCAAAGGTGCACGCGCTAGAATTTTAAAGTATGTCTTGAGTTCATCAGTAAAATAAATGAAGCATCCCCTGCTAGTACACTTAGCTAAAAAAAAATTCCATCTCATCAGTAGAATCAGCTAATGTTTTTCTCTCGTGGTATGGATAGAGCAGAAATTGGATATATACACCAAGTGATGGAGCAGAAATTGGAGACTGCACCACAAACAACAATATGGCTCCAACCAACAGTTACCATACCTCAGTGTTTAGACCAAACTACATGGTTAAATATAAAATTGGTAAAATGGTATCATAATCAACAATTACTAAGTGATACAGTTTACGTAAATATACATGTCATGTATTCGTGGATTGGTATAAACATGGGGTGTGAATAAATTTTTCCAACACGATCATACTTGAAAAACAAAATGGATGGTTAATTGAAAAAACCAATTTAGATAAAACAAATGTCCGGTGCATGAAGTATTCCGCGTTCACAAAGGGTCCGGGGAACGCTGCATCCCAAGGGGCGTGATGTAGGCAGCCTCCCCTGATGCAAGCATCAGTAGCTGATTCCAGGGCTCGAACCCGTAACCTATAAGTCACACGGAGACAATATTATTGTTGCTCCAAGGCTCCCCTTCTTAGATAAAATAGATGGCTAACGGAACAACCATTTCATCCAAAAGAATCAAAACAGATACAAAGTGTGTAGCACTATTAGGTACTTGGATACATCAATGCTACAAACTGAAGAGGGACGAAATTCTAGCCAAGCCCAAATAGCATATTCTTCACCATGTAAATGAAGGGAGAACATATGTAGGATATGCATTGTTTTGCAAGGCAAGAGCATGTATAGCATTATCATCTGCGACTTCTCCAAATTTGCCAAGTTCAAGTTCAGTAGCATGGATTCCACATGTGATAAATGCGGATGCAATTCCAGCTGCATTTGCACCTTTGATATCGTGGTGGAGGGAGTCTCCTATGGCGATACAATCAGAGGCATCCACAGCAGTCATTTCCATAGCTGACTTGTATATTATCTGCAAGGAGTTATGAGATTGTTTAATGATGTTAAGAAGATATCCATTGGGACAATAGAAGCACAAAAAAGATCAGACAGCCCAACAATCATGTACATAAGCATAAGAACTATGTTCATGTTATTCCACAAATTCAAGGATGATCAGTTTTAGATCATAGGACTTTAACAAAAAGAATGATCAATTAAAGATCATAGATTGACAAAATGAAGCACCTTAAATCGTACAGGGAGTAAATAGGTTGACAAGAAATATCCCAAGAAATGACAATTTGTAAAACCTTAGAAACAAAAATGCAACTGATGAGCTGTGCTTTCATTTTCCTACGTCTTGCTCTAATTTGAGCGCATTACCTTAATTTAAAAAAACAAGGTCTTGTTATCAGTTCTCTCATATGTTTTCTGAACCTATAGAACAGATAAACACAGCATGTATCTCAAAAGAAAAGAGGAAAACATATATTGAATTACAATTCACCTTATCAGGTTTACCCATCCATTTTACTTCACCGCCAAGCTTTTCATATGTGGCCGCCAATGTTCCTGGAAAACAAATCCAAGAGAAGGGGATCTCAGTCATGAATCTAGAAATGAGAAAGACAAGATACAGGGTGGAAGGCTGTAATGAGTTCAATGATAATTAAAAGAAATGCCTGAAATCAGTTGGTGTAAGAATTAGTAGAACCTTAAGAAACAAGATACTGTCGTCTTAAACAGTTTAATAGATAAACTGAATGCTAATATCAATTCTGAATTCCTTATTTTATCAAGATATGTGCCCTCAAATATACAGTAACTCAACTATCCAAAGCACGAGTGCCGGAAAAACATTCTTACCGGGCATAACACGCAGAGCCCTAGCCTCAACAGTTACAAAATCAGGATTTGCTACCACCATGGGAATTTTTTTAGCAGCACACAGCTCCAGTATTTTTTCAAGATCATCAAGTTTCATGGGAAGTGCGGCTCCAGAAGAAAGCCCCAAGGCTTCAGTTCCATGAGCCAAAATAAAATCGGCTTCCTGAGCGTTTTCCACAACTTCTAGTCCGAGGCCCTAACAAAAAAACAAGTGCCACTTAGTGAGAAAGACAACACGTTCTTCAATTCAAACACTCATGAAGACAATGGAGACGGGGATGCAACTGAAACTCTTCAACATCAAAACATAAGAGCCACACATGGACATTATTCTAAGGAACTCAGATATACCTCAAGAGATATAGCACCCCTGTCACTCCAAGTCATATGAATACATGATCTTCCCAGGGAGGCAAACCAAGCGTCATCTCTCCTGCCCATAATCAAATGTAAAGAAACGCATTCACTTACATATATGGGAAAAGCTAATGCAAATACCTTGTTAATTTGACATTCTTTTATTTGGGATTGGGGAATGAGGATTAAGTGAAAATAACAGAAAACTAATGAACGAATAAACGAAGCACTGGAGAATTAGTTACTTCACCATTTTTAGTTGATAACCTGTAGTTCAATGCTCATTTAAACTGATAGGCACAACATGTGATTTCCTTAAGTTTCTGTTCAAAATAGTGACAGTTCTAAAAGACATTGCAAAATAAAAATGATAAAATGTCAGGGATGAATGAGAAAAGCAGCAGCGATAATTGTTGGTGGTGACTATGTGGGATGAGTCATTTAGTGGACGAAAATCAAGTGAGACACGCATAGTACAAGAAAATTGAAGCACCAAAAATTCCAACATCTTTGTTGTTTGAAGTTATTTTTAGAAAGATCAATAGGAAGCAAATAGATTCTCATATAAGAGATCTATATGCAGCAGATATGCTATTGAATAACTCCCAAATCGATGAGCAATAGAAAGTTGCAAAGAAATTATCATACAGGAAATCAACAGGCATGCAGACATTCTACTGAATAATCCCAAGTCGAATCATAATACTTTGTTCATTATCTACTTAAACGTAAAATATGTAACCTTTGGAGATACTGATGTGTTAATTCCCCACTGGTGATGGCACCGATAAATAGTGATGGATCAAATCCAAGGATCCTCAATTTTTCCAAGGTTGTAGATGCTCTTCTTGAAGAATTACTTATGACTACCATTTTTGCACCAAAAGTTGCCAACTTTTCCACTGCTTAACATCATTAGTTATCCACTAAGGAAAAACTAAAACAGTAAGGAACCACTGAAAGTATATATAGACAAGCTTACCAAAATCTCAAAGATAATAGATGAAAACGTACATGTCGAAATGGCACCAGGATAAGGTTGTTTCCCATCGTGAAGCACTCCAAACTGATCCAGAAACCATGCCTGAAGACAAATTAAAGTAGAATCTTTAGAAAGATACATGGAAAATGTGTCACATTCTGAGTACATTGAAACCTAAGTTCAAACAGAATTCTTACAAATGTATAGATGCATCCAAGTATAACTAGATTTAATACCCTAAGGATTACTTGCAGCTCCGATGAGCGTCCCAACAATCCAATATCCTCTATTCATCCCATTTACAGGAAATATACAGTAAACAGATTATGTTAAATTATGGAGCAGATACTGCAAAATGGTGTTTGGTGTGAAGTAAAATATTTTTCTTGATGATTTTGTAATGATTAGTTGCCTTAAATCAATCAAAATGTTCGCTTTCTAAACGATTGTAAAAAAAAAACAGAAAAATGACTGGCACAAGTCATTTTCCTCTACAACTACTTTTTAGCTATAGATCCATGTCCTTGTTTCAACCAAGATATTAACATTATTGGCAACCTTCAATACTCAAATATCATCAAGAAACCACCCTCATCCACCAGCACCACATCCTACTATTAGTATAACTTACCTACCTTAAAAAAAAAATTCACCCCGCACCTCGACTAATCCACCTCAATGCACTTCAACCTGCTTTAATAAACCGCCTTAACACGGTAAAATGACGAATAAAGTAGCTTTCCAAGTCTAAGAAATTTTTCAGGAAATATATTTTCCATATTACATCACACAGAGCACAAAGCTTGGAACTTTTTTATCTCATTTTAGTTGTCCGGGCAACATCTATGTTATTCATAATTGACACTTCACTCATGTTCTTAATACATTAGTTATAAGCATGTTCCAAGAAAAAGATCAGATTTTTCGACAGTCAGGTTAAAGAACACTCAGTACCTTGAATCGGCGAGTTTCAGCTAGCTCTTGAATTCCATTCAAAGTTTGAAATTTTAGCTCGTTTGGCTTTGACGATTGAGCTGATACGCATCTTCCAATCATGGTTTAACCACCGTCTTCTCTGTGTGTGTGAATTGCGATTAAGGTTGTTGATTTCCGCTTGTTCTTTCTTGTCCAATTACACATTAGCCTATTCAGCCCCAACTCCCATCCCCTAAAGCCGCACCCACCTCTCCACCTCCCCCCGACCAAAACCTAATTGTGGTATGTTTGGACTCAATCAAAAACAAATATATATATATATATATATATATATATATAGCGCGATTATTCACCGTGCCATATATTAAGGTCACGTTTGTCCATTAAGATGTAGCACGATAAATCTTCGCGTTATATTTGAACTTAAAATGGGCGGGAAGGTATAGCGCGGTACATATGCGCGTTATACCTATATAAAAAGGTGTGCCTTCTATTCCAGCAGTGAGCCTACCGATCCCACAAAAAGTGTAAATTCTCGGTATTGTAGGAAGCTAACATCGTATCTAAGGCATTATCGCGTAGTGGGTTGCTCATTTCGGCTCCAAATCATCAAATCTTCAATTTTCAAAAAAATTCAAATCCAGATATTCCGACTTATTTTTTGTTAAAACTCATGTATAAGAAATGCCTAGTAGTTGTTTTTTACTGTGTTCTATGTTATTTCGTGATTGTTTTGCGATTTAATTAATTTGTTATTTTTTATTCGGATTATATTATTGGTGCGCTAAAAAAATTAGTAAAATAGAGAAATTGTTATTTTATGAATAATTAATGTTTTTAGTTGTTATAAAAAATGGTAATTAGTTATTTTTTACTGTGGTATATGAATTTTTGTGATTGTTTTGTGATTAAATCAATTTGTTATTTTTTATCAGGATTAGATTATTTATGTGCTAAAAGATTAGTAAAATAGATATATTGTTATTTTAGGAATAATTAATCTTATTTAGATGTTATTGTTGTACATATATTAATATGTGACTTTAATATTGTTTAGTTTCCTGTAGTGTTATGTTGTCCCCGTAATTTTAATGTGGTACCCGTCATTGTAATGAGTGCCCTTTAGCTTAGTACAATGTAGTACCCTTTTGCGTTGTATCTTTGTAGTTATTGAAATTAATCATTTAATTATCTGTTAGCCCCAAAAATATCTGAAAAAAGATGATAGTTCAAACACAAACTCTCTCGAATTCTAGTCAACAAACTTAAGAAAATAACATTAAAAAACAACAATATTTGTCAAACTAAGTATTCTTATATGAATATTTAATAATTAAAGCATGTACAGTTATGAAATTATTTATTTAATTATATTATACTCAAAAATAAGTGACAAAACAACATATGTAATAATAAACTAACATATAAAATAAGAAGGAAACATATAAAATAATGAACATACATCTAAAATAGTAAACTAACATATAAAATAATAAAGTAACATATAAAATAATAAACTAACATATAAAATGATAAATGAATATATAAAATTAACATATAAAATTATAATATAGAAAATGTATTAATCTAAGTAACAATATAGTAAATATATCGAATAAATTTTACTATTAAAGATATTGCAATACATGTAAAGATGTTAAGCAATTAGAAAAATACTTAATTAATATTGTTCAATTTACAGTCATCGTCATGGAGGTTCCGCCTGTGCATCCCGGACCTGCATTGCTAGAGCTACTGTTGCTACAGGCCGAGCATAGGTCCTCATACATATGGGATGGGGAGTGTTTGTCTCAGACATTCTACGCCAGACGTATAGACGATATGTGGGAGTTGATTAGGGCCCACCCACTCTATCCCCGTATAGTTAGATGCCTTCAGGATATGTGTTTCTACAGGATCATAGAGATCGGCCGGTTGCAGTTCGACTGGGCGTTGATCATGGCTATGATAGAGCGGTGGCAATCGGAGATGCACACGTTTCATCTACCCATCGGCGAGGCGACCATCACGCTTGAGGACGTGGAGGTTCTTTTCGGGCTGCCAGTTGATGAGTTGCCAGTATCTTACCCGCATGCTCTCAGAGACTATAGGGGATTGCATTACCTGCATATTTTGCAGCGACTCACCGAATTCCAGCCAGCGGAGGAGACGACATTGAGTTGAGCCACTCATTTGCAACTGACACTCATCCCGCAACATCTGGAGGCGATGGATGCGGAGATTACGGATGATTCACCGTCTGAGGTTATCGATTGACACACGAGATTGGTGCTGCTGCTGATGTTTGGTGGTGTATTGTTCCCGAACACTTCGGGAAACCTAGTCAGCTTGAGATTTCTACATCTCTTGAGTGGCTAGATGATTTACCTGCTAGAGCTGGGGTGCAGCTGTTCTAGGTTACCTGTATAGGCAGATGTGTCGGGCGTCCATGGGCACCTAGAGAGACGTTGTCGGATTTTTACCGCTGCTGCAGGTGAAAACATAGTCAATTCTTTTCACGATTATAACATACATAGGATGAGAATACCTTAAATTTTACATCCACAATCTATATTAGATTTGGGCCTGGGAGCGGTTCCTGCAGTTCCAACCACCTCTACTACCCATCGCTCCGGATACGCCACCTCCACCGTTTCTCCCTTTAGCTCGGAGGTGGGTTGATAAGCGAGGATATGGACGCGAGATCAAGGCTCAACATCATCTCCCCTATTATAGGGATTTGTTAGATTTTCTTAAAGGCACGCAGGTACATGTATTCTTATGTTTACTTGGCCTGGCTTTATATGTATTGTGCTTATTCACGATTCCTGTGTTTGATTAATAGTTCTTATGGAGGCCATACAGCGACGCGCTCATAGCTGGTTTGCTCGATTATTGCTCCCACGGCCGAGCTATGTAGAGCTCTTCTGTCCCACTGATATGTCTCGATATTGTCGAGCATCATGCCACTGAGCGAGTCCTTCACCAGTTTGGTCGACCGCAGCCTGTGCCTATTCCACCCGCTTGGCTTAGGACACATTACCAGCGGGATGATCGTTGCTAGGTTGACCAGACACACTTCGACTGGCTACAGGCCCAGATTGAGGTTTGGGACCAGAGGTATGACCTGATTCCTCCACCCCCTGCACCTGAGCGTACAGATGGCGAGCATGAGTATATGGGCCGGTATCGCAGCGTTAACCGGCTTCATGTCGGGAATCCCGTCGCACTAGTGGTCGGTACATTCCATATGCTGGGAGGTATGAGGCACTGGTATGTTATTTGTTATACTTATTTATACCGTTAAATTATTATTTCGTAATTAATATTTGACATGTTATGCAAGCTATTAGATCACATCAGTTCTACCAGCAGGAACTGCAGATGCTGTAGCATACCGGTGAGGGAGCGGTAGCTTTGCACAAGTATGGTCATTAGGTTAAACATCTGGCTGCCCGGACATTGAGGCGTGCCCGAGATGATGAGCGATTAGGACACGAGACTGCTTATGTGCCGCCAGAGGACTACCATCGCGGTCCACCAGTGGAGCCTAAACGTGGTAGACGTGGTAGGCGTGGCCAGAGAGGAAGGGGTGTCCCACGAGGTCGTGGTGGTCAGCGAGGATGGGGTCCCCCGCAAAGGGGCATTAAGGCACCCGTGGAGGATATTAGAGATGATTAGCCGGGTAACCACCCTGAGCCACATGATGCTCCTCATGATATGCCGTCATTCAGCCTGTAGTTGTCACCAGGGACTTCGCATTTGACCTTGTCAGCTCCATTGTTGATTGCGGGCACGGCCATTACGCAATAGGAGTGGGATCAGTATTTTTCTGATCGACCAGGGCCATCGACGGTTGCTGAGAATCGTCCGATAAGAGAGGTGCATAGTGGGCGACAACTGAGTTATGGCTCACCATCAAGGGCTGCTGAGGATGTTTCACATACTTCATCTACTCCAATGCACCCCGATTTTCTGACAGAGTAGTGTGTCGCTACTCAGGCTCAGGTTTGTTTGTATTACTATTATTTCTATTTGTTTTTATCTCATTGATTAGTCATCAGTATCTAAAGCATTTTTATTTCTTTTAAAGACATCATCATCGCCCGTCATGGTGTCCACTTTATGCGATACTGACATGCCGGAGAGGGATGATTTTATTCAGGAGCACGCCGAGACCATGGTATGAGCATTAAAAAATTGTTAGCTAACACGTACCTAGTAATATATATTTCATATAGTAAAATATCTTATTATTCTGTAGGTTACTGCTGTAGCGACGTCCGCTTCTACCGAGTCTGCCAGCCTTACCAACGATCATGCTGCAGTGCATCCTCCGATAAAGAGGCGATGTGAAGAGGATGATCCTGATAGCATAGCGGGGCGAGATGGGATGCGCCTCAGGCCAGCCAATGCTTTAAAGCATACAGGTTGTGGGACACATTGACATTTATTATTGTCTGTGTATATGACATTAAATATATAATAGCAACATTATTTATGTTTTACATAATTTACGCATGTGTTTTTATTTCTCGGATTATTTATTAGTTTAATACAACAACACAAAAAAAAATGACAACTTAACATAATTTAAATTTGGTACAATTAATGATAATACATGACACGTAAAACATAAAGATAAAATATTACACTCAACACATCCATGTGTTTGTTTAGTCATTATTGCCCATTATTCTTTGCTTCAACCACTTAAATTTCTCTTCCAACCTATTTTTTTCTTCTTCTACCTCTTTTAGTTTCTCTTTCACTGCCGCAAGTTGTTGTTGTAGTTTAAAGATCTGGAGTTCGTATTCACCGGTCATATTCCAAACATAGTGCAAACATGATTTGTAGTATTCCTGGTTAGTGGGTTCATCATACCATTCTTGAATTCTACATTGATTTTCGTCCTACCAATATGGATTATAACACAGCACTATTAATTAACAAGTTATAAAAAAAATATTAACAAACATTTTTTTCCAAAATAATCACTGACAAGTTGTTGACAGATCCAGCGTCTGCGCCTCAAATTGCAATTTGACCAACATGGCTTCAAAATCGCACGTTTGCCACAAAATAACACCTTGGTACGTCATTGCGTCCAGACATTTCGTAATGCAAAAAAAATGAAAGATTAATGAAAAGTTTTTCTATTTGTTTCGTTAAGCTCAAATAATAACTAAAATGCGCTAGGCTTTTATAGGCAGCTAATACACATAACACATATTGGTGGCGCGCTATGTTTCGCGTGATAATAATTCTTTAGGGTACAAGACAGCTTTTCCTGAACGGCAGCTTTTTCAGGCCGACAAGACAATACACATAACGTATAGTGGTGGCACTCTATGTTTCGCGTGATAATGATTCTTTAGGGTACAAGACAGCTTTTCCAAAACGGCAGCTTTTTCAGGTTGACAAGACAATACACATCATGCATATTGGTGGCGCGCTATATTTCGTGTGATAATGATTCTTTAGGATACAAGACAACTTCTTAAACTGAACCAAGAGATCTGTATTCAAAGACCATTTGAAGAAACATTACAACATCCATTACAAAAATGATACTAACATTTAATAAGTGACTCAAGAAGAGGCAAAATGGTGAAGGTTGTTCAACAGATCCCCATGGAACACGTCTTAACACTATCGATCCCTACTTTAAAAAAAATATGCTAGGTTGCTATACTGATTTGGTTGATGACAAGTGGTATGAATTTCTGCGTCCCTTGGAAAATAAGCCTGTCAATATACACACTGATTGTAAAGTTGCAGGGCACATTATTGAGGGAGAAGCGCATTCTACAAAGCCTGAAGTTATGCGAATTTGGGGCGAAAAACTACAATGGGTTCCCCTTTACTCAAAACGATATGATTATGAAGTACTATGTCGCTGGCATGGGCTTGTTGTGCCACAAGCACTGTCTGTAACCTTCCAAACAAACACACACAAAGATGAACCAGAAGTGATTCGGCATTTGATGAAGGAGATTCTAGAGATGGAAAAGGCACTAGCTGTTCATCATACAATGGATGATCTTAACTACTTGGAAGGCATACGGTTCTTGCCATGCACGCAAATTCTATACAGAACTTAAAATACCGCCATGCGATCAGATATTAGACAAATACCTTAACTCTGTCTGACAGCGTGCTCCTTCAAGTGGTTCAAAAATAATGTCCACGTCTCTTGAATTTTATTGGCACAAATAGCAAATGCTAGGGAAATTCTATTAGCATCTACTGCAACGGCGATAAACAACTTAATATCATACTTTCCATAGACATGAGTGCCATCTATGGATATTACCGGCCGACAATGCACAAAACCATCAATGGCTGGTTTAAATGCCCAGAACACATATCTGATATTCCCGGACTCCGCTCAAGCTTCCATTCAACAATAGTCCCGGGGTTAAAGTGTTGCAATGCGGCCATGTACCTGGGTAGACCGGCAAAAGACTTATCCCAATTACCATAAACAATTTCAAACGCACGTTTGCGCCCGAGAAATGACTTTCTTTTGGTAATAGTACATCCATATACCTGGTAGACAAATGCTATACACTCTTTGATCTTGTACCTTATGGACGCTTCAATGTGTGAAATCAAGAAAAGAGAAATCATGTCAATATTCAAGTTAACTTGATTCTCACTGAATGTCTCTATTTCACAATTGTGGGTGCCAATGTATTTAGCCACAACCCACATATTTGTTTTTAGCTTCCTTGCACACAGCATCCAATTACAACCTTGAAACCATCTATGACAAATAACCTTTTATACTTCCGAAGATGACTCGTGAACCATGTTCTCACGACACTCTTTTATGCTATACATTCGCACCGCCTTGCTTAGGCGCGCTTTATCAGCAAAAAGCATACTATTTGACAGCACCGTTGCTTTAGATTACCAACATTGCTGTCCGAATTTCGTCAAGATCCCTTGTGAGGGCATCCACATCCTGCATACTTGGCAAATGATCAAGGTAGGAAATCTCCCTTGAATGAAATGGCACATGAGACTCGTACACTCTTGGTCTAACGGGAGGTGGAGCATGCTCCCTCGTCAAATCAGGTTCAGCATTCTCGTCCTCATCATCATCACCCTCATCAAGGAAGGGTGTGCCATCTCCGGAGTCATCAGCATTTTTGTCATAATCACTATTCTCTTCCTGACTCTGCGTATCTGCCAGATCCCGATTAAATATGTTATCTTCGGGCAATTGAGTAAGGATAGGACCTTCAAGTTGCTCATTTTCACTGCACAACCAATAAAATAATGAGTTTCTCAAATTCATCCAAACTTTACATATACACTTTATCAATTCACTTATAAATTATAATGTGTTGATATCCATGATTCACATTATCTTGTTGATGATGACTCCCGGATGGACAACCATGATCCGACACACCAAAACTAGGCATATTCCAACTGGCCGTTGGTTCATAACTTGTAAATTCATATCTGGCCGGTACCCCCTGTGGAATATATGAGTGTTAATACAAATTTAATACATAAAAATAAACGTCGTAACACAAAGGAAAATTAAAGTTTACCACTCGGCTTATGGATTATGTAAACTAGGGGAGAAATTATCTCCTCGCTCCTCGTTCGCCCTCAGAGATAAGTTTAGATCAGGCCAAACTCTTTCACCCGGAACCTGTTCGGCTAAAACTGCTCCAAAATAACCACCCCATGATTGAGGGATATCCCTACTTTGAGAAACCTCATTATTGCGAACGTTTTCAGCCTTGACGTACATTTCCAACATTTTTATCACAAGAAGTTCTCGGTGTTCATCCAGAGTCCTCAAAAAATCTTTCAGAGTTTCCTCGTCTTCGATGTTAAACTCCGCATAGCAAGCAACCCCTTACGGAGTAACAAAATACAGATATCTTCCAGTTACTTTGATATTCATCGAACGTTTGCTCACACTCATTTTTTTTACATAACAACGATACCAATGTATCGTACTCTATTGTAAGTGGCAACTTAACATGACACTGTGGAGAACAACTATAGCGTACTAAGTTATTCTCCACCACAACCTCACCCTCCACCCTCCCCCCCCCCCC
>MCJB01040305.1:0-27850 GCA_002018475.1 Nicotiana obtusifolia | reverse complement strand
GGGGGGGGGGGGACACAAAATTAATTCTTTAAGTAGTAAATCCGGAAAAATTATTGGAAGTTGATGAGTCGAAAATAAAAGGAATTTTTACACAAATAGCTTGTCATATTCATTTTTTTCTAGCCATATACATAGATTATACATTGATTATATACAACTACACCTATAATACATAAATTATGCATATATTTATACCTCCACCGGCTATTTTTAGTTTAAGTGATTGGATGGACGACTTTTTGAGTTTATTCTTCTAAATAAAATAACAAGGAGAAAAGGAATTTGGAATTGCCATTTCACCTTGCACTTCTTAGGTTTAGGTGGTAAGTATTGAGCTAACGTGAAGAAATAAGAACTTTAGGGACCAAAGTGTACATAATAAAAAGTTGTAACTAACTTAGTGTAGAGCACTGTTAAGTCGGTTAATTAGCTGTGTATACCTAGAGTAGGGAGTTAGTTAGATATGGATAAAAGGGATTAGCTAGTGACATTCACATGTAAGCATTCATTCTATAATGAAATGAAGAAGCGGTTTACTCTCTCCAGTCGATCTCTCTTTCTCTCATTCTTCTAGATTATTCTCATCTCATTTCGATCCTAAAATCTCAATATGGTATCAGAGCCTATGATCGAGTGCTGATAATGACTTTGTTTTCTTGAATTTACTGATTAATTGTCCGTTATCAACTCAATTCAGTTGCTAGGGTTTGCGATTCAGAGCTGCGATGATAGTGGGAGAAGGAGCGAGTGATGAGACTGCAATTATTCATAATCATCCTCTGTATTTACGACCTTCTAATTTGCCAGGCAAGCATTTGCTCGAATTTCAAACTTCTAGGTACTGATAGCTACAATTTGTGGTGGTGTCGATCTATGAGGATTGCACTTTTCGTAAAGAACAAAGTTGGTTATATTGATGGAACATGTGAGAAGAACAAGTTTAGGAAGGAATTACATGATCAGTGGGATGCATGCAACGCTTTTGTTCTCTCGTGGATCATGAATGTTGTCACAAAGGAGCTTTGCAGTAGTGTTGTTTATGCATCTTCAGCATATAATGTGTGGAATGACTTAAAGAAGAGGTTTGATAAGAGAAACATTTCACGAATCTACAATCATCAGGAAATTAACGGCTTAAAGCAAGGACTCGTACCAATTTCCACCTACTTCTCAAAATTGAAGGATTTATGGGATGAATACAATGCTATGACACCTATACCATCGTGCCCTTGTCCAGAATCAAAAGTATTCATTGAGCATATTCAGCAACAGCGACTAGTTCAGTTTTTGAGTGGGCTAAATGAGTCATTTGCACAAGCAAAGGGTCAAACCATGATGATGATACCTACACCTACTATCAATGGAATAGTTGTACAGGATGAAAGCAACAAGCTAGAGCAGCTGGTGTAACCAATTTGGAGATAGGAACTAATGTTGTGGCTTATAACACAGGACATGTAGGTGGTGCAGTTCCCTACAACCCAGGTCACAGAATTAATTAATCAAGTTAATTACAACTCAATGCAAGGGGCACCTACAATGTACAGACAGAAAGCACAACTCTACTGTGACTACTGCAAACTAAAAGGCCACACTAGGGATAACTGTTATAAGTTGGTAGGGTATCCTGCAGATTATAACCAAAGATGAAGTCTTTTTCTAGAAACACTACTGCAGCTCACAATGTTCAACTTGATGTCACTCAAGGATTAGAAGAGCAGAAGGAGCACAAAGATGTTTTTCCAGGGAATGGCAACTTCTTTACAGAGGAGCAGTATCAACAACTACTCCAAATGCTTAATAAGAGTACCACACCTGTTGAAACATCATCTTATGCTAAAGTGAAAAATATACCTATCTCACTTCTGACAAAAATTTAGATAGATGGATTATAGACTCTGGAGTCACTAATCACATGGTCTATAATATGGATGTACACAAAGATTTTTTGGATCTTTCTAAGACTGATATGAGAAGAGTGCAACTGCCAAATGGTGAAACAAGTGTCATTACTCACTTAGGATCCTCCAGTATCTTAGATAACCTGCCTGTTAAGAATGTGCTATATGTACCTGAGTTTAGGTATAATTTGCTGTCAGTATCAAGACTTACCAAGGATGCAGGATTATTCATATCCTTTTTTCCTAACTGTTGTGTGTTCCAGGACATCTATAGTGGGAAGGTGAAGGGGATTGGTAGATTAGAGCATGATCTATATGTGTTGAATCTGGTTATTCAAGGCAACTACACAGGAGATTTAGGACTTCATGGTATTTCTTCTGCATTAGTAGTCAATAGAATAAATGGCATGCTATGGCATAGAAGATTAGGCCATGTGCCTGTTGATACAATAAAGAGATTTCCTATTTTTTATAATGCAAGGATCACTGACTGTACTATCAATTATGATGTATGTCCTATGGCAAAACAAAGGAGACTGTTTTTTCCTAATAGTAGCAATAAAATTGATGTTTTCGGAGAACTTATTCATGCAGATATGTGGGGTCCCTTCAAGGTACCTACTCATGATGGTAAGAGGTTCTTCCTCACTCTAGTGGATGATTTTAATAGATATACTAGGGTATGTCTTATGAATTCTAAAGATGAGTCAGTGATTGTACTTAAGTATTTTCTTGCCTTGATATATACTAAGTTTTCTGCTACTATAAAAACCGTCAGAACTAATAATGGTGGAGAATTCATAAATAACCAATTGAAAGAGTTGTTAAGCTCTGCAGGTATCACTCATCAGAGCAGATGTCCCAACACCCCACAGCAAAATGGGGTTGTAGAGAGGAGACATAAATATATCATAGATATTGCTAGAGCCTTAAGGTTTCAAGCCAATTTACCCTTAAGGTTCTGGGGAGAGTGTGTAATGACAACAGTGTATCCCATTAATAGAATTACATCCAGAGCCTTAGGAGGTAAGTGTCCATTTGAGCTGGCATTTCACAAACAACCATCTCTTGATCATCTGAGGGTTTTTGGTTGTCCTTGTTATGCAGCAAACCTCAAGAAGCAGGATAAATTATCTCCAAGAGTAATGCCTGCTGTACTTTTAGGCTATTCACTGGTACAAAAGGGATACAAACTATTTGATTTGCATAATCATTGTATATTTGTGAGCAGGGATGTTATTTTAGGAGTTGTTTCCCTTCAAAGACTCATTGCCTACATATCCTTTTGAATCCACTGCAGTTCAACATTCTCTTTGTGTACCTTTTAACTTAGAATATCTGTATATTCCTGTTATTTCCTTTTATGAGACCCCTGCTACAACTAATACCTCTACTGCTGCTTCTCCCATTAGTTCACCCGCTAGTTCTTCATAATCTCTAGTTCCCAGCTCTCCACCAATGGTGCATACTGAAGCTGCAGTTCCATCCAGTGTTAGACACTGTTAGACACTCTAGTAGAGTGTCTAGGCCTCCTATATGGATGAGTGATTATGTGGTGCCTCAGCAGAAGCAGAAATCTTGTGTTTATCATATTTCAGATTCTATCAATTTGTCACGACCCAATTTTCTCTATAGGTCGTGATGGCACCCTACGTCGCCGCTAGGAAAGCCAACGGTAAACTAACCATGTAATTATCCTTTTTAACATTTTAGAAATGATCGATTTTTAATTATTAAATAAGTGAGAGGTGAAAAATCTAGTAAAATAAAGTGTGAGCAATTATAAGGACAAGTGTGATGAAATAAATACTCAAAATCATCAAATGGCTACTAGCCCAATTCCAAGACCTGATGTCACAAATGTATGAGCTACTAGTAGAATATACAAAATACTAAACTATTGTTTGAATTAGAGTAAACAGAAAGTAAATACAAAAGAGAGACTTCAGGTGCTGCAGAACGGACTCGAAAGCAAGCTCACCACTGAGTCTCGGAGTATCAGGGGTGCACACCGGGATGTCTACCAGATGCACCTGCCTCAGATCCTGCACGGTTATTGTAGAAGTGTAGCATGAGTACATAAATAACATGTACGCAGTAAGTATCCAATCTAACTTCGAAGAAATAGTGACGAGGGGTCGACATCGACACTTACTATGGGTTAATAATAAAATACAAGAATTATAAACAGGTACGAAACATGAAAATAATAATAACACCATAATAAGCAGTGAATCAATGGTCTCTCAACTGATGATAAAATCCCAAGAATCTCTCTAGCCAACACCTACTCACCCCGATTCAACTAATGTCATTAAATAAATTATAATCTCACAAGCCATGAAATAATATTGAGTGATCAGGCTCCGAGTATTATAACGCACGATTTATGCTGAGGTCGTATGGCCCGATCCAAAAAATATACCATGTGCACTGCCGAGGGTCGAACGGCACAAACCATAGATACATTTATTAACCTGCCGAGGCGAATGACCAGCTCCCATGAGAGTAAAACATTTTACCTCACTCGCGGAAGTACTTGCGACGCGAGTGGACATGTATTTCTTAGAGTAATTATATATTCCTCGATTCTTCCCAAAAATAGGAGGTCTAAATTAGAGAGTTTCAACCTTACAATCCCTAATCTTAGCTTTATTTTAGACAATTAATATGCATAATAAACCTAACAATATAGTCAAGGCATGATGTAAATATAAGACTACCGAGAATCTCATGGAATATAGCTACGTAGGGACTCTCGTCACCTAGTGCATACGTAGCTCCCCATACAAGTAATTCACAACGAAAATACACATAACGAGATGAGTTCCCTCTTACAGTGTTAGGCAACAGAGTTACCTCATTCTCAAGCTCAATTCCGATCCACAAATATGCGTTAAATCCTCAACTCGGTGCCAAACAACCCGAAACTAGTCAAAGGTTATATAAATTAATCAAGACATGTTCAAAAGTTCATAATTTAACTATTAGAGTAATTACCCAACCCAAATTGGAAGATTCCTAAAATTCACCCTAGGCCCACGTGCCTGAATTCCGAAAATCTTTGAAGATAATTGTTACCTATAACCTCACAAACTCAAATATATCATTTCCACCCACTTCCATAACCATTTTCGTGGCCAAATCCCATTTTTATCAAAACCCTAGGTTTTTCATCTATACCCATAATTTTCACCATCTTAAATGTTAAAATCAACCTGTAATCTATGTATTTAACTTACATTGGGTAGGAATTACTTACCTTCAATAACTAGGTGGAAATCCCTCTTTAAAAAGCTCCAAAATTGCCGAAGAAGTGAAGTAAATGAACCAAAAATAACCTGTCCCGCATTAAATGGACCGTTCTGCCTCCAGCGATTTCCACTTCTGCCGAGAATAGGCCGCTTTTGCGGCTGCAAATCTGTGAAAGGAGCATCGCAGATACGGCTCTCCCCCAGCTGGCCTATTTCTGCATCTGTGGACAATGGCCCGTTTCTGCGAGCACGCGCCTGCGGTGCATGTGCCGCACCTGCGTCCTCTCTCGCTTCTACAGTTTCCTACTTTGCACATGCGCTTTCGCAGGTGAGGTCCAAGCTCTGCTTCTACGATCCCTAGGAAGCCCATGCTAGACCGCTTCTGCGGTCGTTGGCTCGCTTCTGCGAGCTCGCACCTACGGCTAGCTTTCCGCAGGTGCGATTGCACCAAAAGCTCTGCTGCTTCAACCATTTCTCCAAGTCCAAACAACTTTCGCGCATCGTCTGAATGGCATCCCGGGCCTCCGAGGCCTCGTCCAAACATGCCAACGAGTTCGAAATCATAAAATAGACTTGCTCGACCGCACTAAACACAAAAAACAACACCGAAACTAAGAATCACACCCCAAACTAAATTGAATTAACTTATGAACTTCAAGTTCTTCCAACTTGCTCTGAACGCGTTGAATCATACTTAAACTACTCGGAATGATACCAAATTTTGCGTGTAAGTCTTGAATCACCATACTGAGCTATTACTGGGATCGGAATCCTTAACGGACCTCGATAAAAACAAAACCTTATCCAAACCAAATTTAAAGAACTTTAAAACCTTCATTAAGTCAACTTTCAACTTTAGGCACCGAAACACTCTTGGGTCATCCAAATCCCGATCCGAACACACGCCCAAGTTCAAAATCATCATACTAACCTATTGAGACCATCAATCCCGGTTTCGAGGTCGTTTACTAAAGATATTGACCCAAGTCAAACTTAGCCCTTCAAAGTAAATATTAAGGAACTAAGTATTCCGATTTTAACCCGAACCCTTCCAAACCCGAACTAACCATCCCCGCAAGTCACAAAACATCAAAAACACATACAAGGAGTCTCGTTTAGGGGAACGGGGATCTAGAAAGCAAAACGACCGGTCGGGTCGTTACATTCTCCACCTCTTAAACAAATGTTCGTCCTCGAACGGGTCTAGAATCATACTTGGAGTGCCGAATAAGTGTGGATATCTGCCCCGCATGTCCTCCTCGGCCTCTCAAGTCGCCTCCTCGACTGGTTGGCCCCTCCACTGAACTTTTACCACAGAAATCTTCTTAGACCTCAACTGGCGAACCTTCCTATCAACAATGGCAACTAGCTCCTCCTCATAACCCAGGCTCTCATCTAGCTGAGCTGAAGTCTGACACATGCGACCTGTCGACATGATACCTCCGGCTCATAGACACGTGGAAGACCGGATGCACTCCCTATAGACTGGGAGGCAAAGCAAGCTGATAAACAACCTCCCCAACTCGTTTAAACACCTCATATGGACCTATAAACCTTGAGCTTAACTTGCCCTTCTTCCCGAACCTCATGATTCCCTTTATCGGCAAGACTTTCAAGAGAACTTTCTCGCCCACCATAAATGATAAATCACGTGCCTTCTGATCTGCGTAACTCTTCTGTTTGGATTGTGCTGTGCGAAGTCTCTCCTAAATCAAATTTACCTTTTCCAAGGCATCCTTCACCAAATCATTAGCGTATAACTTTGCTTCGCGGGGCTCAAACCATCCGATGGGCGAACAATATCGCCAACCATATAAAGCCTCAAATGGAGCCATCTCGATACTGGATTGATAAGTGTTGTTGTAAGAAAACTCGATCAAAGGCAAGAATCGATCCCACTTCCCTCCTAAGTCAATCACACATGCTCTAAGCATATCCTCCAATATTTGAACCATCCGCTCCGACTGCCCGTCGGTCTGCAGATGAAAGGCTGTGCTAAGCTCTACCCGGGTCCCCAACTCACTTTGTACTGCCCTCCAAAAATGCGAAGTAAACTGAGGGCCTCTATCTGATATAATGGAGACAAGCACACCATGAACTCGAACAATCTCCTGAATGCAAATCTAGGAAAATCTCTCTGAAGAATATGTGGTCACCACTGGAATGAAGTGTGCCGACTTGGTCAACCTGTCGACAATGACCCAAACTGCATCAAACTTCTTCAAGGTCCGCAGCAATCCAACTACGAAATCCATAGTAATGCGCTCCCATTTCCACTCAGGTGTACCATCTATTAGAGTAGGCCAACTGGCTTCTGATGCTCGTACTTAACCTGCTGGCAATTAAGGCACCTCACTACATACTCAAATAGTAATGCGCTCCCATTTTCAGTCAGGTATAATCATCTATTGAAGTAGGCCACCTGGCCTCTGATACTCGTAGTTAACCCACTGGCAATTAAGGCACCTCGCTATATACTCAACTATGTCCTTCTTCATCCGCTGCCATCAATACTGCTGCCTCAGGTCGCGATACACCTTCGTGGCACCTGGATAAATAGAATACCGAGAACTGTGTGCCTTCTCTAGAATCTTTTTCCCTCAATCCATCAACATTAGGGAGACACAGACGACCCTGGAGTTGTAGAACACCATCCTCACCGATAGTAACCTCCTTGGCACCACTCTGCAGTACCGTCTCTCTGAGAACCAATAAGTGCGGATCGTCGTACTGGCGAGCCTTGATCTGATCGAATAGTAAAGACTGCGCAACGACGCATGCAAGAACTCGGCTGGGCTCTAAAATATCCAACCTCACAAATTTGTTAGCCAAGGACTGAATGTCCAAAGCTAATAGACTCTCCTCTGCTTAAATGAATGCCAAACTACCCATACTCTCCACCTTACTACTCAAGGTATCCGCAACCACATTCGCCTTACCCGGATGATAAAAGATGGTAATATCATAATGTTTTAGTAACTCCAGCCACCTGAGCTGCCTCAAATTGAGGTCCCTCTACTTGAACAAATGATGCAAGCTGCAATGGTCGGTGTAAACCTCACAGGACACTCCATAAAGATAATGCCTCCAGATCTTGAGAGCATAAACTATCGCGGGCAATTCCAAATCATGCACGAGGTAATTCTTCTCGTGGGACTTCAGCTGACATGAAGCATATGCAATAACTCGCCCCTCCTGCATCAGTACACAACCCAGGCCAACTCATGAAGCGTCGTAATACACAGTGTACATCCCTGAACCAGAAGGCAACACTAACACCGGTACTTAAGTCAAGGCGGTCTTGAGCTTCTGAAAGCTCGCCTCACAATCATTGGACCATCGGAATGGAGCACCCTTCTGGTTCAATCCAGTCAAAGGTGTTGCAATAGATGAGAAGCCCTCCACAAACCGACGATAATAACATGCTAACCCCAAGAAGCTCCTGATCTTGATCGTTGTGGTAGGACGAGGCCAACTCTGAACTGCCTCGATCTTCTTGGGGTCTACCTTAATACCCTCGCCTGATACAACATGCCCCAAGAATGATACAACATCTAACCAAAACTCACACTTGGAGAACTTAGCATATAGCTTCTATTCCCGCAAGGTCTGAAGCACCACTCTCAAATGCTGCTCGTGCTCCTCCATGCTACGTGAGTAGATCAAAATGTCATCAATGAAGACAATGATAAATGAGTCATATATGTCCTGAACCCCGTTCATCAAATCCATAAACGCTGCTGGGGCATTAGTCAACCCCAAGGACATCACTAGAAACTCGTAGTGGCCATATCTATTCTGGAAAGCCATCTTCGGAACATCCGAATCACGAATCTTCAACTGATGGTACCCAGATCTCAAGTCAATCATAGAGAACACCCTGGCACCCTGCAACTTGTCAAATAAATCATCAATACGCGATAATGGGTACTTGTTCTTAATGGTAACTTTGTTCAACTGGCGGTAATCAATGCACATCTGCATAGTCTCATCTTTCTTCTTCAGAAATAACACTGGTGCATCCCAAGGTGATACACTCGGTCTGACGAACCCCTTTGCTAGCAACACCTCAAGCTATTCCTTCAACTCTTTCGGAGCCTTGCAGTACGGTGGAATAGAGATAGGTTGGGTACCTTGAGCCAAATCAATACACAAATCGATATCACGATCTAGTGGCATGCCTGGAAGATCAGAAGAAAACACATCGGAGAATTCCCAGACCACGGGCACTGAATCAATCGTCGGAGTCTCTGTGGTAGTATCCCGAACGTAGGCTAGATAAGCCAAATAACCCTTTTCGACTATATGTCGTGCCTATAGAAAAGAGATAACCCGGCTAAATGCACTGACGGACGAACCCTTCCACCCCAATCTAGGAAGCTCTGGCATCGCCAAGGTGACAGTCTTGGCATGACAATCAAGAACAACCTGATATGGAGACAATAAATCCATGCCCAGGATGATCTCAAAGCCGGTCATGTCGAGCAACAAAAGATCTGCTCTAGTTTCATAACCACAAAAGGTAACAATGTAGGACCAATAGATCTTATCCACAACAACAGAATCGCCCACTGGTGCGAATACATAAACAGGAGTAACCCAGGACTCACAAGGAACACTTAAGAAATGAGCAAACAAATGAAACATATGAATATGTAGACCATGGATCGAATAGTACCAAAGCATCCCTACCGTAGACAGAGATAATACCTACGATCACGACATCTGAGGCCACTACATCTGATCTGGCCGAAAAAGCATAGAATCTAGCTGGAGCGCCACCTGACTGGCTCCACCTGTCTGACCTCCACCTCTAGAACGGCCCCTACCCACCTGTCCTCCGTCTTTGGGCGGCCGAACAGCCTGGTGTGGCAGCTGGTGTTGTAATCATAGGCTGATGACCCTGTTGTACTGCCTTGCCCTGAAGTCAGGGAGAAAACCTCTTCATGTGGCCAGGATCCCCGCACTCGTAACAACCCCTCGGAACTGTGAACTGCTGACCTGAAGTTTGACCTTGATAGCCTGAATACCCACTAGAGGAACCCTGAATAGCTGGTGGGCGGTAGGAACTCTCTGGCATGGCGCTAAAATAGGGCCGCACCGGAGCACCCCGAGAAGGAGGGGGTGCTGGATATGTGGGCCTGCTAGACTGACCCCTCACGACTGACCCCTGTCCCCAGTCGGGGCACCACTAAACTCTCCAGAATATCGAAATCGCTTATCCCTCGGCGCCCGCTCTCGGCTCCGCTGACGGACACCCTCGATCCTCTAAGTTATCTCCACAACTAGCTCGTAAGAAGTCCTCATCTCAACCTCTCGGGCCATAGTGGCCTGGATAGTAGAGTGCAAACCGGCAACAAACCTCCGCACTCTCTCTATATCGGTAGGAAGTATCATAAGTGCATGGCATGACAACTCAGAGAATCTTGCTTCATAGTCGGTCACCGAAATCTGGCCTTGTTGGAGCTGCTCGAACTGAAATCGCAACTCTTCCCTTTGAGAGCGTGGAATATATATGTCCAGGAAGAGGCTTGTGAACTGGTCCCAAGTCATAGGAGGAGAACTTGCTGGTCTATCGAGAAGATAGGATTGCCACCATTTACAAGCCTTGCCCTCCAGCTGAAAGGTGGTAAAGTCCACCCCGTGGGACTCTAATATCTTTATGTTGTGCAGTCTGTCCCTATACCGATCAATAAAGTCCTGGGGGTCCTCATGTCATCACCTCCAAAGACAGGAGGATGTAGCTTGGTCCATCTATCCAATAGCTTCTACGGCTCGTCGGCCGCAACTGGTCTGGGCTCAGGTATAGCTGTTGCAACTGATTGAGCTCCGCCCATGGGTAGTGTGCTTGGGGTCTGATATATGGCAGCTACATGCCTTGGAGCCCAGCGGTAGGGGTTTATGCTCCCCCTACCCCCTCCCCCCCCCCACCTGAGATATGGCTGGGTCTGCTGGAAATAAACCAGCATGAGTCATAGAATCCATGAACCGCAGCATACGGCCCATGACCTCCAAGAATCCCGATGCAGACATGAAATCCAGGAACCTCGCCTTGATCCTCAATAATAAGATCCTCTACTGAATCCACTAGTGGCACAACCGGGGCAACTCTGGGACGTCCTCATCCTCTACCACGAGTTGGAGCCCTCCGTCGGCCTATGCCTTAGCCTCTAGCAACATGGGGAGCAGCTCCTCCATGATCGAGTACGTCTACCGCGCGCGTTCTCACCATCTGTGAGAGAATAAGATAAAGATACTTAGCACAACATCAACTACACGATAGGAGATGAAGAAAGAGTAGCTTCCTAAAACCCTATAGCCTCTCAAAGATAAGTACCGACGTATCCACACCGATCCACAAGACTCTATTAGGCTTGCTCATAACTTGTAAGACCTACGTGAACCTAGTGCTCTGATACCATGTTGTCACGACCCAATTTTCCTATAGGTCGCAATAACGCCCAACGTTGCCGTTAGGCAAGCCAACGGTGAACTCGTAATTATCCTTTTTAACATTTTAGAAATGGTCGATTTTTAATTATTAAATAAGTGAGATGAGAAATCTAGTAAAATAAAGTGTGAGCAATTATAAGAACAAGTGTGATGAAATAAATACTCAAAAATCATCAAATGTCTATTAGCATAATTCCAAGACCTGGTGTCACAAATGTATGAGCTACTAGTAGAATATACAAAATACTAAACTACTCTCTAAAATAGAGTATATAGAAAGTAAATACAAAAGAGAGACTTCAGGTGCTGCAGAACGGACTCGGAAGCAGCTCACCACTAAGTCTCAGAGTATCAGGGGTGTGCACCGGGATGTGTACCAGATACACCTGTCTCATATCCTACACGGTTAGTGCAGAAGTGTAGCGTGAGTACATAAACAACATGTACTCAGTAAGTATCCAGTCTAACCTCGAAGAAGCAGTAACGAGGGGTCGACATTGACACTTACTATGGGCCAATAATAAAATACATGAATTATAAACAAGTATAGAACATAGAAATAATAATAATAATAATAATAATAATAATAATAATAATAATGATGATAATAATAATAATAATAATAATAATAATAATAATAACAACAACAACAACAACAACAACAACAATACCATAACAAGTAGTGAATAAATGGTCCCTCAACTGATGATAAAATCCCAAGAATCTCTCTAGCCAACACCTATTCACCACGATTCAACTTCTGTCTATAAATAAATTATAACCTCACAAGTCACGAAATGATATTAAGTGTAATCAAGTTCCGAGTATTATCACGTACGATTTATGCCGAGGTCGTACGGTCCGATTCAAAAATACATTGTGTACACTGTCGAGGGTCAAACGGCATAAACCATAGATGCATCTATTAACTTGCCGAGGAGAACGACCCGCTCCCATGAGAGTAGAGAAGTTTACCTTGTTCGCGAAAGTACTTGCGACGCGAATGGATATGTATTTCTTAGAGTTATTATATATTCCTCAATTCTTTCCAAAAATAGGAGGTCTAAATTAGAGAGTTTCAACCTTACAATCCCTAATCTTAACTTTATTTTAGATAAATAATATGCATAATAAACCTAACAATACAGTCAAGGAATGATGTAAATCTAACACTACCCGAAAATCTCATGGAACATAGTTGCGTACGGACTCTCGTCACCTAGTGCGTACGTAGCTCCCCGCACAAGTAATTCACAACGAAAATACACCTAAGGGGATGAGTTCCCTCTTACAAGGTTAGGCAAGAGACTTACCTCGTTCTCAAGCTCACTTCCTATCCACAAATATGCTTTAAATCCTCAACTCGGTGCCAAACAACCCGGAACTAGTCAAAGTTTATATAAATTAATCAACACATGTTCAAAAGTTCATAATTCAACTATTAGAGTAATTACCCAACCCAAATCGGAAGATTCCTAAAATTCACCCCTGGGCCCACGTGCCCGAATTCCAGAAATGTTTGAAGATAATTGTTACCCATAACCTCACAAACTCAAATATATCATTTTTACCCAATTCTATAATCATTTTCGTGGTTAAATCCCATTTTCACCATCTTACATGTTAAAATCTACTTGTAATCTATGTATTCAACTTACATTGGGTAGGAATTACTTACCTTCAATAGCTAGGTGGAAATTCCTCTCTAAGAAGTTCCAAATCCGCCCAAGAACTGAAGTAAATGATAGCGTAAGTCCCGCATTAAATGAACCATTCTGCCTCCAGTAATTTCCGCTTCTGCGGAGAATAGGCCGCTTTTGTGTCACCGCATCTGCGCAAGGAGAATTCCAGATGAGGCTAAATATATATATCTTGCATTCCAATAAATTTTTTCATCCAAATTTCACTAAGGTCTTCCAATCATTCGACCCAGGATTTAGAAGTCAAAAAGAAAAATATTGACATGAAAATATATTTTTTTCATCGACATGAAATTACTTTTTAGAGAATAAAAAACTAATGCTTTAACAAAAAAGAACCTTTAATTTCAAATTTTCCTTATTTTCAGTTTGAATTTTTTGTTATCAATGAGTTCCAACGGAAAAATTATTATGTATATTGTTGATTGGAAAGAATAAAAAGTTTGGCAAATATTTCTCTTCAAGTGTAGAATAATACTCTCCATGTTCTAATTTGTTTGGCATAATTTGACACAAAGAGATTCAAGAAATAAAAGAAAATTCAAAACTCTTGGTCTAATATTTATGTGACTATAAAAGTGTATCATTAAGAATAATATAAAATATTCAAAGTTAATTATTTTAAAATATAAAAATATAATATTTTTTTTAATGGACTAATAGAAAATTGTACCAAATAAATTGGAAAGAAAGTATATTGACGTGACTCGCACATATAATTGGCGAATTGATACTTACCGACCTGTTGTGTTTCTTTAGGATGTCAAGTCAAATCACAAAATTTTCAGCTGGAAAAGGCCGAAATTATTTTGGCACTCATTGGCTGTTTAGGTCAGATAGACATTGTAATCATCCACAGTAATCAATCTCTGTGAATTTTTAAATAGGTTCATTTTTCGTACACTGACATGCAACTGATAGATTTTGTCTTTTTTTTTTTTAAAATGTTCTGAAATAGTTTGTTTATGAAATATGACCATGTTTTAGGAAAAAATATTTTAAAAATTTCTAAATTCCCAAAAACTAGTTTAGGATAATTTTTTTAGCAAAAATTTTTTTGCACTCACAAAACTTCAACTTTTCTTCGAATAAAATGCATGTCCAAACATAACTTTCAACTTTCAAAAATTTATTTTTGAATACAACTTCAAAAACTCTTTTTTCAAGTTTCAATCAAAATCTATATCCAAACGCTAGCTAAAAAATAACCTTTCTAATGAAATTTAGTATTCTCATTTTGGTCAAGAAGCCCTCGGTCAAAAAATTGGTGATCAATAGAACAGATGCAGTTCATTTATGAATGTCAAAACCTTGAACGAGAGAAGCCGATTATTGACCATCGGGTATTTAAAAACTAACTACAGATAACTATCACCTCTTAAAAGATATTAACATTCATTTTTTAATTTTCTATATACAAGTATATAGCTCGAATAAGAGACATTGAATGCACGTCCAGATCGTCCACCCACTGCTTGTATGTTGAATTTGCCTCGAGTACACTGGCATTCGCCCCACATCAGATAGCTCCGGCAACCATTTCAGTCATCATAAGATCGACTAAGCACATATTGACCAGTTAGAGGGAACTCTACTTGACGACAATGGTGGCAAGTTACGAACGTTGACATCAACAGGCAGCATACGATATTCAATATCAAGCTCCCTGAATATCCTTATCATCTCTTCAACTAAAAGAGCTCTCCTTGACCATCTCTCTCCCATATCTTGGTGATTCATTGTATGCGAAAGCCACACCGACCATTTTATCCTGTTTAAGTCTTCCACATCCCTCATTACAATCAATGGAGCTGGATACCAATGATCGCTCTTGTTGTCAACAAACCTGCCATGGCAAAAGCTATTCATGAGATGTGCAAAAATGCAAGAAACATTAATCAGTTTCTCTTGATTGTGCTTGGATGCAAAGTGAAAAGGAAAATCTTCACCATGACTTTGCACTTTTATCTACTGACAGTGTAAAGATTTTTCACACTATTAGGTTATACAAAGTTGAACTATAGGTTGAAAAGAATGAGTTGGTAAACTGGAATGCAAAGTAAGTAACTTGCTTCAACTGTTTAATCAACAATGAGGTTATAAAGTCATAGTAGATGATACCAATTTGAGTTCCTTATTGCCACCCAGTAGTAGTAATGTTTCAAAGAATAACAATATCCAATTCCTCTGGTGTTTTGTGTCATAAAAGAGTAAAGGAGAGCATGCCAAGACTGAAATAAAGTATGTTATAAGAAAAAGGAGATGCATCTTTGCAGATACCTTGTGATTTTCTCCTTCATTGCAGCAATCTTGTCCATAGGGGTGGAAATATGAATGCAGAAGTCAATTGCATCTCCCATGTGTGGACTGCGATAGTAATTACTTATGGGCTTCATAGACAAGACACTGTTTGGATAAATGATCTTCTGGTTATCGTATCTCAGGAAAACTGTCGTCAATATATTCATCTCTTCGACTATCATCTGGAACGCAAATATCAGAAGTGTTTTTCACTACTACATAAATGATAATACAGTCAGATCAACTGTTTTAAAGTGGAAAAGACTTTCTCACCTGAACCCCTTCGACTTCAAGACGATCACCTACATCAAATGGGTGCATGACGAATAAAAAAATGATTGCCTCAAAGGTTGTCTTGGCTGAGTTTCCGAACATGAATACCACCAGAAGAACTTGGGAACTCATCAAAACCAAGAAATGTGTGTTGGCAACTCTCAGTATAAGGAGCCAAATGACCACTATGATAACTGCCACAAGGACATTCAACATCTGATGCAGTTTCTTCACAGCAGTCTTTGTATCATTCAAAGACAAAGCAAGAGCTCTTCGTTCTCTAAATGCATTCACCTGGAAAAGGGCAAAAAGAAAAATTTACTACCTCAAGTGTCAATCCTATCAATCAAGTTGTACGCACGGATGCTCCCCCTACCCAGTACATAGTAAATATTCAGAATCTTCCATTTACTTTTAGTTCAAGTTCATTCAGCTATATTCATCCAACACAACCATATCAGATTCTCTGGATACTCTTACTTCACACACCAATATCCACCAATACAATGTAAAAATAACGAAAATGCGTTTCTTGAAACTAAGACACCTTTCATTCATTTTGTAAACAATGCCTTGAAATGAGTTTGAAGATCATAAATAGCTACATTTGCCCTAATGCATATTCCTATTAAGTGAAAAAAGTGAAATTGTAAACTATTTCGAAACTTCACGGAGAATATAGGCAAATTGTACTCACCACCCAAGTTTTTAAAGCCCGTTTACTGACACCTTTGGCTTCAGTTCCACCTTCAAAGAGGCGTATTGTTTTCAGAGCCTCATCTTCTCTCATAAAACGCATAAAATCCTCCAGATAGATGAACCTGATGGCGATCCCAGAGTATGCATTAAGTAAGCAAATGATAAAGGAAACGCAGGATGATGTAACAGCATAAAAGCTTGGATTATAACGGACTTGTAGGCAATATATTTCGCTCCAGTTTTCAGGATAACAGGCACTTATCATTGTCCTGCTGATTTTGACTCAGGGGACAACACAATGAGGTTCAGCACATTAGCCTGAGATACTAAAACTTTCAACAGAAAAGCTGCAATGCCAGTATGTAGCTTACATATGCAAGAGCATCAATCTCCTTTAAAAGCATGGACTAATGAAAGCAACCCCCACTATGCGAAACCGGAAAAAAAAAAAAGTCAAAAGGCACTGACGGAGCAAGCATAAAACAATACCGAATGAAATAATGGGCATACGTCTAAAACTCTCTTTCTCGTCCACTTTAATGCTGCTTGAAAAATTAACAAGGTATTCATAATGCAAGAAATGTATGCAAATCCAAACATAGGAACTTAAGAGCAACAATATTGGCAGATTAAAAGGTATATTGGTTCCAATAAGGAGCAATAAACTTTGTTTTCCAGAGGAAATAACTTACTTGGAGCCAGGCTTAGCCACATTGTTAAATATCTTCCTGGCTGCAACTTTAGCCAGTTTTTCACTTGTGATCTCTACAGATTCACCCTCATCGGTTGATTCCTGTAGCTGATCATGCAGAGTTGACAGCACCCCTTTCCTAACAATATTTGTCAATCTTTTCATATTCCAAGCTGAAATGTTCTTCTGATTCAACCTATGCAGATGATCTATAGTGATACCCCCTTCTTCTTCCTTTTCCTTCTTCGACATGACCCTGGAGAAAACAGGACTCCTTGCAATAGCAGACGGGGGACTCGTCCGTGCTGTTCCAATTGGTCTCTTCTGTAATATGGCTGCTTTTAGATCAGCAGGCAATGTAGCTCCAGCATTCTGAAGCTTCTGCACCTCGGCCATAACTTTCTCCTCCTCCTCTTGTTCGTTCTCAATTTCAACAAATGGTGGCCCGGACAAAGTCTCAATCACATACTGATTAAACAAAGATTCTTGAATCCGATCAAAGAATGCAGTAACATGAAACGACATAGCCAGCACCTTTACAAGTAGGGTTTTCAGCAGCCAAATGAATGTACCAACCAAAAGACACACCCAAACGCGAGAAACGTAAGGTAACACCTTCCCATGGGTCACCCTCTCAACTTTCTTATCAAAAATAGATTGCCAAGCTATCAACACAAAACTCAACCAAATACAATTCTGCACTGCATTCCTCAATCCATAAACAAAATATAAAACCCGCTTTCGCCACAAAAAATTACGCTCAATGAAGTAAACCACAATCCTAATCAACCAACCAGAAACCAATCTCCCAGAAATCAACACCAACACCATTAACTCCCATTTCCACAATTCAAGCTCAAAGACTCTCTTTTCCCTTAATACTCGAATTGTTAAACTACAAACTAAAGCAGCAATAATCAAAATCAAACTTACCAACTGAAGAACACTCAATGTACTGAACTTCATCTTCTTATATTGCTCAGGTAAATCCTCATCCCAGAAAGGATCCTCTTCATCAATTTCACTACCTTTTCCTAAAAACCCGGATTTTATTGTCATCTTCTGAGACTTATGATCTTGCTCAGGTGGGTCTATTAGTCTTGATTTTGTCTTCGTTTTCAAAAGACTAGATTTTGACCTGAATGAAGAGGTGGAAGAACTGCATAATAAAACTTCATCTTGTACACCAGCTTCTCCACCACTAGCATTAGAACGGCGGCGTTTTGTTTCGTTAAGGTGGTCGTTAAACAAAACCTTAACATCCCTCGGTGTAAGAACGCCGCCGCCGCCGTTGGGACTCTCTTCATTAACTCTAGATAACGGTGACTCCGTTACAAAGTCAAAATCTTTGTTACTGCGCCATTGTTCTTTCATAACATCATCATTTGTAAAATCATAACTGGAATCTCTCCACGTTTTATTGTTACTGTTGCCACCATTTTTACCGAACTGGGATTTTGAAGAAGAGGAAAGTTCAGTATCTTTAAGACCTTTTGGGGTTTCTCTGGTGTTAATTTTGACTATAACGTCCATAGCATCGGATGTATCCATAGCAGGGGAAGAAGAAGTCATAGTAAATTGGGTTTTTTCTTCTTTTTCAGTTTGGTTCAAGAGAACTTGGAGTTCTTCTTCAGACTGTAAGGAAGTGTTAATAGTATTATCAGGGGAAAGAGATTTAAAGGATTTTCTAAGTTTGTCCATTGTATTAATTAATTAAAGAATCTGAAGTGGTTTAAGTCATAACAACTAAAAATAAGGTGTAAAGTAAAAGAAGGGAAAGGTGATATTTTAGAGTAAAAGAATGGAGAAAGTGATGTTGGTCTCAGTAGAGGTTTTTTAATGGGGGATGACAGAAGAAGATAATGAGGTGTTGGAATTTGAGGCGTCGAAGGTAAGTGGTATAAGGAGAGAGGAAGGGAGATCGCAGAGCTATTTAATACTCCTATTAAATACACTATAGTACTAATAAAGAGGGTGCAATAAAGTAGCTTTAGGGAAGACCACCAGATTTATTATTCTTTCCCCTCTTAATTTAGGAAATTTTGTTTTTAGAATATAAGCTCCAAAAGTCTTTAAAATTTAAACTTCGTGTCTAATTAAATAAAATATACGGCTGAATTATAACTTCTTTCAACATTTTAAATTTATCTCAAACTATTCGATTTTAAATAATAAGACACTATTTATCATTTCCTTTAAAATATATCTTATTATTTTAATTTGTGCAATGTAAATTAAATGAGATGTTTAAGAAGATGTAAAAGGTAATCTAGACAACACTCTTATAAATAAGACTAGTCTTACGGCTTGTTTGGATGGTTGTTATCTTGTATTGTATCGTATTGTTACTTTAAATACATTATTTTGTTTTGAATGTTACTTAAATTTTATTGTATCGTATCGTTAAATCCAGCGTTTCGCAATGACGAAAAGTGCCACTTTATAAAACGACGAACTTGATGTGGTGGCGTCGTCTCCTTGCTTCTTCTTTTTTCTTATCTTGCTCTTCCTTATTATAAAATAATCATATTTTATCCTTTACCCTATTTTTTTATATAATAATTCTACTTTGTATCCTATTTTTTCTTAATAATGTTGTAAGTTTATTCTTCGTATTGTTGGTGCATGATATTATCAAACAACAACAAATAATACAGTCTTTCAAACATTGTATTCGTCAAACAATACAATACAATGCAGTATAATATAATATGAAACACGTAACAACAATCCAAACAAGTTGTTGGCGCGTGTACTTCATATCAATAAATATAAAATTTTAAAAATCACGCAAATATGATTAAACTATGTGATTAATTATAAAATAATATTTTAAAAATAGCGCAAGCTCTTAAAAATGATGAATATTGTCATATTTAGCCAACTTAATAAAGAAAAAATTATGTCACAAAAGAGTATTTAATGTCGTATCATAACTTTAATATATATGAGTTGTACATTTGTTTTAGTAGTTGAATAATATGTCGACTTATATTCAAATATGATGCAACAACACTATATTCACCATGATCTTAAAACTTAATTATGTTAGTTCAAAGAACTAATATGAACTTTATCTTATTTCTATGGAAACTCAAATTGAAAAATAGGAAAAGCAAGAGAGAGACTATTTTATTAGGTTTAATAATCGAACGAAAAATTCAATTGGATGGTATTGTTTAAACCTAACTAAATTTATTTCTTGAAAGAAAACAATGATTTTCAATAAAATTAAGGTAGAGAATTAATAGTAATTACTATTTTATCCAACATAAAGTATTTTGTAGTGTAATATGATTCTCAAAAGGTATAAAAGTATTTAATATTTCATGTAGATTTGGATTTGTACATATAAATCACTACAATAGTGTTTAAAACATGTATTTTTATCTGCATACATATTTTAAGATATTTTATTGAGTTACGACATATAATTACAGTTAACTAATTAAAAGTTATTTATTGGTAATATTACAGTGATACAATACTCGAGTTCAACTTATTGAATCTTACTTAATTAAAAAGAAGATTGATGTTCTCTTTTATCACTTGAGTTGGCTTTGTCACAATCATAATGTTGATATCGATATTTTGTCATAAATTTATAGTTATAACTTAAAGAAAATGATTTAGTAAGGTAAACTTTTAATTGAGCTTGAAATATTAAATATTATTCTATCCTACATAGTTCCAGTAAAAAAAGACATAATAAATAAAAATTTATTGATTTGAAAGTTATAGATATTATAAAAAAATGACCCAAATTATTCTAATATTTTATCACATTTAAATATTTGGTATCAAAATGCTAAACTTCTTCCTCTTAAAATATTTTCTTAGTTTTAAATTAACAGATAAGTTAAAAAAACAGTTGAAAACGAATTTCAATATGCACGTCTTCAAACAGTGATAATATCTTGATTGACTTTGTATAATCATTAATAAATTAAAAATAATATATCGTATATTTGCATTTAATAAATAAGACATCACGTTACTTGATTATTATATTAAAGAAATAAACGTAAACCTTCGTACTATTATGGAGTAAAATATGTTCTTTACCATTGCAAGGTAATGTCTACCTTTCTTTTATTGGTTATTAAAATAAATTCCTTAATGTAAATTTATCTTTTAATTATTTTAGTCCACGCATTTCAAATGCAAACGGCCTTCAATAAGAAAGAGTGAAAGTTTTCTACTATTTGGTATGAGAATATATAATCCAAAGCATGTTTTGAATTTTTTCATAATTCAAATAATGAATGCTTACATAATTCAAATAAATAAATATATTTAATAAAAAAAATTAGTTGGTTTAAAAGTCCTAAATATTAAAAAAAAATTAATTAAAAGACTATTTGTTCAATATAAACTCTATTTTAAAGGGTAAAAAAGGCGAACAACATTTCTCTAAGGGTCGTACTTTTAATTTAATATATAGTATAGATATAGATATAAATATAGATAGATATAGATATAGATTATTAAATATTTTTCTTAAAAGTTGTATAAAAAAGTTAAAGAAAGTTAATATGGATAAAAATTAATGCTGAGTGATGGCTATTGTATTGACGAATAGTTACATAAGAAATGTTATGACAAATAATGGTGCAAATATTATTACACTATTGTAAATATTAACAATTATATATGTTGCGAAAGTACTTGAGGAGCAAGAAAGTTACTTATGAACCGATCTAATTATTTTGGGACTAAGGGGTTACTTGGTCACAAAAATATTTTCTTCCTATAAATAGGAGATTTCTTTACCCATTTGTAAGTCATCAAAATTGTAATATAATCTTGTCACCAAACTATTTTCTTCGCTTTAAGTTTCTTGTCTGATTTTTCTGCTTTACTTTATATTATTTCATAACATATACTGGTTTAAAAATTATTAAGCAAGAATTGCATTATCAACTCAAAACTTAGTTTAACGATATTCGTGGTATTTTAGTGCTATTATTATACATACTCTCATTCTTATTCGATATTATATCTTGTATCGTATAATACAAATTTATACTATAAGTTATTTTACTGTTAATTCCAAAACCTGAAACTCAATATTGATGCAAAACTTTGTGTAGAAAGTAAAGCATCGCATTTATATTATTCATGTTTTGCATCACTAATAGTTTAATGCCTAGAGTTTAACATGAAAATCCAATATTGTAAAAGCTTTAAGTCTAACATTGTTTTTCTTATGCACCGGTCTATCTACAACAATTATCTTTTATAGCTACATATGAACATAATATGCATATTTTCTTTGGAATCATTTTTATGTTATATTTTAGTTTTTAATAGCATATCTTTTTTCACCTATAACAACAATAACTATCATTATAATATTATACTCTTTATAAAATTAGCTCTCGGAAATAACTTAAATATCTATTCGTTTATCATTTTGTAATAAATTTATTAATAATATTTTATTGGTAACATAATTTCAAAAAAATTATAAGTTCAACGAGAAATTTGGAACTTCAAAAACTCTTGTGAACATTGAACCATAAAATTGAAAGATGAAATTAGAGTTTTTCTATCTCGCCAAATTTTTTGAAATATGAATATCTTCGAGATTTAAATTTAAATAATATTTTATCTTTTATAACATAAAAATCTGAAGAAAAAATACTTTTGAATATTTTTTATTTATAACGAGATTGTTTGTTCTAGAAAAATATTGCAAACCATAAGCGTGAATCTTGAACGAAGCGATTTGTTTAGGGTGTCGGGAACTAAGGTTTTGGAGGATTCGGCGCGGTGAATCGGAACCGTACGTGTGTCTGAGGTTGGTGATGTTTGTCGCAGAGTCATATGTGGTTCTCAGTCAACGTAAAAGTGACAACATTCTGGTTTTACTTTGAATTGGATACACGTAATTCTTTAGCTGTATTTAAATATATTCAAAGCTACGATGCTGTTCCATCAGAACATGTTGAAAAAAATAAAGGCTTAAGTTCTTGTCATTCATTTAGCTGTTGAGTATTATACACACAGGGGCAGAGCAAAACTTTGGTAAGGGCGGTCAATTGATCATTTTTTATGAAAAAAATTATAATATATTTATTTATATTTATCTATAATTAAAAGTAGAAAAAAAGTAATTTCATTAAGTTAAGTGGCATAACCACGAAAAGTAAAGTGGTATTATTAAAACAAAATAAACTATATTTCTACATTAATTTTAAATTTTGATTAATTGTTTACTTTATTTGAATTAATAAATATAAATATCTTATAATTATCTATAATACAAAACAAAAATATAAATAAAAATAATTACCCATTCAAATTATAGCGTAATTTCAAGTTGAAGTGTGAAAATTATTTCAAAATAAAAAATAAAAATAAATAAATAAATAAACAAACTTAAAATCTAAATTAGACGACAAGTATAGATTTTTAGGACAAAGATCCAACCAAATTAGAGTTTTAAAATTATTTTAAAATAAAAAACGAAAGTTAAAAAAATAAAAATTGTCAATGCAAAGTTGGGGAATAGTTTTAAGTTGTAGTTTTAAAATCCGGTGCCACCAGTACACGAACAATCTAGAGAATATAAAAAACAACTACAACTACTGTCTGAATTGATAGACAGAAATAATAAACAAGGTAGAGGGTTCGTAGCAAGACAAGCAACTCACTACTAAGTCTCCGTAGATGATCGTCAACGCGCCCGCGTGATCACTGGTAATACCTGTCTCAGGGTTGTGTGAGTACAGAAAATGACGCGTACCCGGTAAGTATCTAGTCTAACCTCGAAGAAGTAGTGACGAGGGGTCGACTTGACACTTACTAGAGGTCAAATAATAATATAAATACATAAAGTAGACATAGCGAGTGTACAACACGTAGCAGCGAAGCAAATAAAAGTAACTACAGTAAGTCCACACACGAGTCTATATCAAATCACTAAACACCTCATAATCGGCCTTGAAGGCGCTAACTCAATAATTACCAAACCAAATCCAGTTCCAATTAATAAGCACGAAACTGCCGGGGCGAATGGCTCGATCCCATAAGAACAGTGGTGCTCAGTACTGTTGAGGCGAACGACCTGATCCCATAAGAATAGTATTACTAACCTGTCGAGGCGAACGACCCGATCTCATAATAGTAGTATTACCATCATGCCGAGGCGAATAGCCCGATTCCATAAGAGTAACTTATGTCACTGCCAAGGCAAATGGCCTGATCCCATATGAGTAGAGAAATTTACCTCGCTCGCGGAAGCACTTGCGAGACGAGAAGACACCGATTTATAGTTTAATAAGTATTTTCCCAAATTTTCTGAAGTAAGAAACTATGTCGATATCTCCAATTTAAATCCTCAGTCTCAATCCTAATTAAGACAAATAATACACTTGACAGGCATAAACAATACCATTAAAGGCACGAAGTGAATCTAAGTCTGCCAGGACATATCATGAAATATAGCTATGTACGGACTCTCATTACCTCGGGCGTACGTAGCTCCCCACAACAAGTAGCCCACAACAGTAATACACCTAAGGGGATAAGTTCCCTCTTACAAGGTTAGGCAAGAGACTTACCTTGGTTCCAAGTCCTCAATCCGGCTCTTCAACCTCGCTGGAACTCCTCAAACAACGGCGAGGACTCTGAAACTAACCAAAAGTCGTATAAACTAATAAATATATGCTCAAAAGTTCATAATTAAGCTATTATCGTAGTTATCCAATCCAATTTAGAAGATTTCTAAAATTCACCCTAGGCCCACGTACCCGGATTCTGGAAATTTTTGAATATAAATGTTGACCACGACCTCCCGAACTCAAATATATAATTTATTCCAATTTTCACCATCAAATCCATCATCAAATCTCAATTTTATTTAAATCCTAGGTACTTCACAAAATCCCAAGTGTTTCACTAATTTTTCATGTTTAATCTACCTACAATCCGTGTATTTAACTTGAAAATAGGTGGAGTTTACTTACCTTGTATTGTTGATGAGAATCCCCCTCAAAAGTGCTCTCAAATTCGATCAAGACCAAGTGAAAGTGTGTGGAAAATAGCCTAAGTCCCGGATTAAATGCACTCACTACCCAACAATTTCCACACCTGCGGTCACTTAACCGAATCTGCGGAATCGCAGGTGCGGTCAAAAGGACGCATCTGCGGTCCCCTACAGCCTCCAGCCTTCTCGCTTCTGCAAACGGGGAGGCACTTCTGCGGGTCCGCTTCTGCGGATTTTCCTTCGCTCTTGCGATCCCAGGCAGTCGGCCTACTTTCGCACCTGCGGAGCCTCCATTGCATCTGCGGAAAAAGCCTCGCATCTACGACCACCAAGCTCCAGCCAAAGTTCGCTTTTGCGACCACTTGGCTGCTTCTGTGTGCTCGCACCTGCGGCCATTTCCTCGCAGGTACAATTGCACCAGATCTGAAGCCACCAGCAGTCCCCAAGTCCAAAACTAAGTCTGTTTCCGATCCGATTCGTACCCGAGGCCCCCCGGGACACCATCTAATTGCACCAACGCATCCAACAATGTGATACGAACTAAGTCGAGGCCGTAAATCTCGTCAAACAACATCAAACCTACGAATAGACAGTCAAACCTTTCATTCAACTTTCAAACATTCAAACCTCGCCGAACGCGTCCAAATTACGCTTAATCTACTCGGAACGACACCAAAATTTGTGTAAAAATCATAAATCACCATACGGAACTATTCTCAGGCTCAAAATCTCAAACGGAACTCGATAACACCAAAGTCTACTCCAAACCAAATTTAAAGAACTAAAAAACTTTCAATGAACAAACTTTTCACATTAAGCGCTGAAATGCTCACGGATCACTCGAAACCCGATCCGAACACACCCCCAAGTCCAAAATTATCATACGAACCTATTGGAACCTTCAAATATCGATTCTAAGGTCGTTTAGTCAAAATGTTAATTCAAGTGAAATTTGGCCACTTTAGGCCACTATAAAGGAACTAAGTGTTCCAATTTCAATCCGAACCCTTCCAAACCTAAACCAGTCATCCCTGCAAGTCATAAAACAGTATAAACACATATGGGGAGTCTTAATTAGAGAAACGAGAATCTTGAAAGCAAAAAGACCGGCCAGGTCCTTACATTCTCCACCTCTTAAACAAATGTTCGTCCTCAAACAGGTCTAGAATCATACTTAGATTGCTGAATAAGTACGGATATATCTATTCCTCATGTCCTCCTCGGCCTCCCAAGTCGCTTCCTCAACTAACTGGCCCCTCCATTGGACCTTTACCGCAGAAATCTTCTTAGACCTCAATTGGCAAACCTGCCTGTCAACAATGGCAACTGGCTCTTCTTCATAACCCAGACTCTCCATCTAGCTGAATCGTGCTGTAATCTAACACGTGCGACCTGTCGGCATGGTACCTCCGGAGCATAGACACATGAAAGACCAGATGAACTCCTGATCGACTGGGAGGCAAGGCAAGCTCATAAGCAACCTCCCCAGCTCGCCTCAGCACCTCAAATGAGCCAATAAACCTTAGGGAGAAAGTGTGTGTACCAAAAAAGTACGGAGGACTCAACGTAAAGAGTTGTAGGCTGTGGAACATTGTTGCAGTAGGGAAGTTACTCTAGCAACTGGCAAGGAAAGAGGATCTTGTGGGTTAGGTGGGTTCATGGAGTATATATGAAAACTGAAAGTAATATCTGGTTCCATAAAGCTCCAGCTGACTGCAGCTGGTATTGGAAGAAGCTCAATTCTCTCAAAGGCCTTATGGAGAATTGGTATCAGAATGGGGAATACACACTCACTCCTAATGGTGCTTATTCAGTGACAAAGAGCTACAATATGTAATTAGGAGAGCAGGTGAGAATGCAGGCAGTAAGTTTAATGTAGACCAGGATGATGCAACCTAAGCATAGGTTTATCATCTGTCCAGCTAATCAGTGAAGGAATATGATCTTCTTTGTTGATTCTCAATGGTTTACATGATCCCTATTTATAGTGCTAGAATACAAATCAAAGACCAATAGGGATTAGTATAGGGACTAAGTCAAATCAATGGAAGATATGGAATAATAAAAGATATTCTCCTAACATAAAAGATACTCTCCTAATATAAAATATAATCTCCTAATATAAAAGATATTCTCCTAATATAAAAGATATTCTCCTAATAGTCCCCCTCAGCTTGAACGTGGGTAGGCTGAAACGTTTAAGCTGGATCGAAACGCGTCAAATACGTATCTCGGGAGTCCTTTAGTAAAGATGTCTGCATACTGTGATGAAGACGGCACATGAAGAACTCGAATGTGACCGATCTGAACTTTCTCCCGAACAAAGTGAATATCCATCTCTACGTGTTTGGTACGCTGGTGCTGCACGGGGTTGCCTGACAAATAAACGGCTGAGACGTTGTCACAATAAACTACCGTAGCTTTGAGGACCGGAACATGAAGCTCAAGAAGCAAATTACGGATCTATGTAGCTTCAGCTACGGCATTTGCTACCCCCCTATATTCGGCTTCAGCACTGGACCGGGATACGGTAGGTTATCGTTTTGAAGACCAAGAGATGAGATTGTTTCCCAGAAATATGCAAT
>MCJB01040294.1:47477-58713 GCA_002018475.1 Nicotiana obtusifolia | reverse complement strand
TCATTACATCACAAATGCATCAGCTGAAAAACAGTAATTCAGCAAGCGAAATAAACACAAAGTTAATACTTTACACAACTATTGCCGATAAACTATCCACAATGGTCTATCCAAGATCTGGAGTCACAGTTTCACAGACTATTTAAGAGTACTACAAACAAGGTCTGAAGAATATAACAAAATGCTGTTTCTGGATTACATAAGAGAAACAGATACAAGAAATGGGCAGGGGACTCCAAGGTCCGCGGACGTCTGTAGAACTACCTTGGGTCGCCTGAAAGCACAACCGACCCCATGTGCTGGTAAGTGCCTGGCCTAACCCCGGCGAGGTAGTGACGAGGCTAGGACCAGACTCCAGATAAACCTGTGCAATTTTTAAGCATATATGTATCTACAGCAGAAGATAAAATACATAAACAACTTAAGCAGGGATAAGGAAGCATACCTCGGAACGGCAGACAAATAAAGCAAAAGGAATTATCAAAGAGTAAGAAGGAAAATAACAATTCAGCTTTTTAACACAACGAAATAAAATACAATCCACCCTTTTTCCTCCAATAACCTCTTGCTATAGGCGTGCAACCCGTTCCCACTTATAGAAACCTCTTGTGGCACGCGTGCCACCCGCTCCCACATACATCACATCCCGTGGCAGGCGTGCCACCCGCTCCCACTTACAGTATATACTGTGGTAGGCGTACCACCCGCTCCCACTTTCATAATATCTCGTGGCAGGCGTGCCACCCGCTCCCACTTACAATATATACTGTGGTAGGCGTACCACCCGCTCCCACTTTCATAATATCTCGTGGCAGGCGTGCCACCCATTCCCACTTACAATTTATACTGTGGTAGGTGTACCACCCGCTCCCACTTTCATAATATCTCGTGGCAGGCGTGCCACCCGCTCCCACTTACAGTAACCTCTTGTGGCAGGCGTNGGCCTGCTGCTGGCTGGCCCCCACCTCTGCCGACCTGAGTTCTACCTCCAGCACCTCTACCTCTACCTCTAGCACCTCTACCCCCACCCCTAGCTAGCTGTGTGGGCTGCGGAACATCTGGTGCCTGTGCCATAACACGGGAATCCTGGTGCGGAATGTTGCTTATTGTACGGCGGCAATACCTAGCAATGTGCTTTGTGTCACCACACATGTAACAAGCCTTAGGTTGCCGACTCTGGAAACTCTATAGCGGTTGTGCACCGATAGACTGCTGATCGGAATACTGCATCTGAGAACCGCGGTTACCTGCAGCATTGTGAGAAGCCTGGAGAGCTGACTGAAAGGGCCTAGGAGGATGGCCTCGACCATATGAATCTCTGCTTCCAGACGAAGTACCAATGAATCTGCCTGAATGATGGGGTTTTGTTATCTGACCCGTGACCACCTCTATGTGACATAACCATCTCGACTCTGCGGCCACATTGACCGCCTCCTAGAAGGTAATGTCACTACCAGTCTCCCTAGCCATCTGAAGGCAAATCGGCTGGATGAGACCGTCAATAAATCTCCTCACCCTCTCCCTTTCTGTCGGGAGTATGATGAGAGCATGCCGAGCCAAGTCGATGAACCTGGACTCAAACTGGGTAACTGTCATGGACCACTGTTGAAGGCGCTCAAACTGCCTTCGTTAAGCCTCTCTCTGAGTGACGGGGAGAAACTTCTCCAGAAACAACTTTGTAAACTGCTCCCAAGTCAAAGATGGCAAACCGACTGGCCTAGTCAAGCAATAATCCCTCCACCAAGTCTTGGCGGATCTGGACAGGCGAAATGTCGCGAAGTCTACCCCGTTGGTCTCATAATGCCCATATTCCTGAGGACTTCGTGGCAACTGTATAGGAAGTCCTGGGGATCCTCCGAAGGAGCACCGCTGAAGGTAGTGGTGAAGAGCTTGGTGAACCTATCCAGTCTCCACAAAGCATCGGCGGACATGGCCGCCCCATTGCCGGCTTGAGCTACTGCTCTCGACTGGACTGTCACAGCTGGCTGAACCCCTGGAACCTGAGCCTGGGGGCTTACTTGCTCTGGAGTACGGGTAGCAGTAATCTGAACCCCTTCTCCAGTCCGAGGAGTGGCTGGTGCTGCCGGAAGTAAGCCCGCTCGGGTAACATTCTCCATGAGGCCCACCAACCGGACCAAAGCGTCCTAAAGAACTGGGGTGGCAATAAACCCCTCGGGGACCTGAGCTAGGCCCGCCGGAGCTGCTGGGGTCGGAACCTCGTCGTCAAGATCAATTTGAGGTTCCACCACTGGTGCTGCTGCAGGAGGCTGAGTCCTGCCCCTGCCTCGACACCTAGCACGTCCTCCGCCTCGCCATCTACCCCGCGTGGAAGCTATTGCTCGGGGCTCGGGCTGCGGGACGTTAGATGAGGAAGCGCGTGTTCTCTCCATCTGCGAAAGATCAGAGTAGGAATCCAATTAGCATTTGAGAAGCAAACCGCATGACAAGAATGAACAGATGTGAAATTTTTCCTAACTCTGTAGCCTCTGGGGGATAAACACAGACGTCTCCGTACCGATCCCTCAGACTCTACCGAGTTTGTCTGTTAATTGTGAGGCCTATGTAAACCTAGGGCTCTGATACCAACCTGTCACGACCCGGATTTCCCACCCTCGGGCGCCGTGATGGCGCCTACTAGTGAAAGCTAGGCAAGCCAGTCAATCGAACTAATTACCACGTTTCTATTTACGAATTCATTACATCACAAATGCATCAACTGAAAAGCAGTAATTCAACAAGCGAAATAAACACAAAGTTAATACTTTACACAACTATCGCCGATAAACTATCCACAACGGTCTACCCAAGATCTGGAGTCACAGTTTCACAGACTATTTAAGAGTACTACAAATAGGGTCTGAAGAATATAACAAAATGCTGTTTTTGAATTACATAAGGGAAACAGATACAAGAAATGGGCAGGGAACTCCAAGGTCTGAGGACGTCTGCAGAAATACCTTGGGTCGCCTGAAAGTCAGAGGCTGGAAGCTTCCTACTGTTCGTAGCCTGCGACACTGAGATCTGCACAAAAGAGTGCAGAGTGTAATATCAGCACAACCGACCCCATGTGCTGGTAAGTGCCTGGCCTAACCCCGGCGAGGTAGTGACGAGGCTAGGACCAGACTCCAGATAAACCTGTGCAATTTTTAAGCATATATGTATCTACAGCAGAAGATAAAATACATAAACAACTTAAACAGGGATAAGGAAGCATACATCGGAACGGAAGACAAATAAAGCAAAAGGAATCATCAAAGAGTAAGAAGGAAAACAGCCATTCAGCTTTTTAACACAAATGAAATGAAATACAATCCAACCTTTTTCCTCCAGTAACCTCTTGTTGCAGGCGTGCAACCCGTTCCCACTTACAGTAACCTCTTGTGGAAGGCTTTCCACCCGCTCCCACATACATCACATCCCGTGGAAGGCGTGCCACCCTCTCCCACTTACAGTAATCTCTTGTGGCAGGCGTGCCACCCGCTCCCACATACATCACATCCCGTGGCAGGCGTGCCACCCGCTCCCACTTACAGTAACCTCTTGTGGCAGGCGTGCCACCCGCTCCCACATATAATAAATACTGTGGTAGGCGTACCACCCGCTCCCACTTTCATAATATCTCGTGGCAGGCGTGCCACCCGCTCCCACTTACAATTTATACTGTGGTAGACGTACCACCCGCTCCCACTTTCATCATCACAACAATCACAAGAAGTCCCGGCAAGGGATCAAATCAACATAACAACTTCCCAGCAAGGGAACAAATAACAACAACACAATCATCCTGGCCAGGGGGAAATTCAGCTATAACCAAACCAAACTTGACTTCAATTTAGTTCAATCAATGTCAGTACTCAATTACGGTCAAGATCCTACAACTAACCTCCCAACCCAATTATCATTTCGTCGACTCTAGACACGACTTTACTAATGTGACACTGGACCCTTTAAACTTCTAACGGGCTCCTAACACACTACCCACAATTTTGACACTGGACCTCTTTGACTCCTAACAATTCTTACTCAACTAATCTAGTTGACCATCAACTTTATGCCGAATAGATGAAACTTTATGGTAGGCATACCACCCGCCCTCAATTCACAATATCCCGTGGCAGGCGTGCCACCCGCTCCCACATGCACACATCATAACAATTCAAGAAAAATATTCAACAATTTGAAACAATAGTCACACAACGATTAACCATATACGACCCACGGTCATGCGTGACATCAACGTATAGACACCCGTCACCATGCCTATACGTTGTCCTCAAGAAGGAGCAATTTAGCAAAACAAGATACGATTTCTAATCCCTCAAGCTAAGGTTAGAACGAACACTTACCTCGCTTTGCGAAAATTCCTAGATTTCCAACAATTTCTCAAGCCCAACCTTTTATGGGTACTCACGAACTTTAGGTGGACAAAATCGAGGCTAACGAGCTGCAACTTTGTAGGGTGCCTTAACAAAGCTGAAATCTTGGTACGATTTGCCACAATTGTGGGCTGGGTGTTTGGTGTTAGAGGGTGGGGTTTCTTGTAATAGATGCTGGGGTTTGTTTTCAAGGTGATTTGGAGGTTGATTTGCTGGGGTTTGAGGGTGTTTTAGTGAGTTTTTTTGAGGTGACTGACGAAATAAGGGGTTTTTTGCATGTTAGGGTTCCTAGTTCATATTTATAGTGGGTCGAAATTTGGGACAAAATAAAATTTCAGGTGTCCAGAATGCGATCGCATTATGGTCGCAAGCTCATCATGCGGTCCGCATTTGGACCGCATTTCTGGCATGGCATTTGGCCCAAAACTCTGCCTCACTCTGCGATCTCACTGTAGGATTTGCGGTCCGCATTTTAGAAATGCGGTCCGCATTTCTCACCGCATTTTTGACATAAGACTTGTCCAATTCTCTGTTCCAATCTGCGATACAAGCAGCCAAATTTGCCGTCCGCATTCCTGAAATGCAGTCCGCATTTTAAACAGCATTTCTGGCATGAATCTTGCCCAGAAATCTGTCCAAGTATGCGATGCCTGTGTAAGATATGCGGTCCGCATGTCTGAAATGCGACCGCATATCCTGCATTACTTACCATTTTGAACTCTTTTCTTAATTATTGGATTCTTATACCTCATATCCTGCAAAAAATGTTAATATTGCATAATTACAAAGAGGTATTTGCACTTAAAATAAGCCAAGTCCAAACAATTAGTATCTTATGCGTTTCTACAACACATCGAGTCGTTACATTCTCCCCCTCTAAGACAACCGTTCATCCTCGAACGGATAGGAGAAAGATGTACCTGAGTCGGGAAAAAGATGTGGATAACGGCTCCGCATATCGGACTCGGACTCCCAGGTCGATCCCTCAGGAGGGTGACCTCTCCACTGAACACGAACATAAGGAAAACTCTTCGATCTCAGCTGACGGACTTGACGGTCTAGAATGGCTACCGGTTCCTCCTCATAAGACAAGCCCTTGTCCAGCTGAATGGTGCTGAAATCTAGCACGTGAGTTGGATCGCCGTGATATTTCCGGAGCATAGACACATGAAAAACTGGATGCACGACTGATAAGATTGGGGGCAATGCAAGCCTATAAGCTACCTCCCCCACTCGATCAAGAATTTCGAACGGTCCAATAAAACTAGGGCTAAGCTTGCCCCTCTTTCCAAATCTCATCACGCCTTTCATGGGCGACACCCGGAGTAACACTCGCTCGCCAACCATAAAAGACATATCTCGGGCCTTGTGATCCGCATAGCTCTTTTGCCTAGACTGAGCCGTACGAAGCCTTTCCTGAATGATTTTGACCTTGTTCAAGGCCTCCTGAACCAGATCTGTGCCTAGCAACCGAGCCTCTCCCGGCTCAAACCACCCAACCGGAGTTCGACACCGCCTACCATATAATGCTTCATAGGGAGCCATCTGAATGCTCGACTGGTAGCTGTTATTGTAGGCGAACTCTGCAAATGGCAAAAACTGGTCCCACGACCCTCCAAAGTCAATAACACAAGCTCGGAGCATGTCCTCTAATATCTGAATAGTCCGCTCGGACTGTCCGTCCGTCTGAGGATGAAATATTGTGCTCAACTCAACCTGGGTGCCCAACTCTTGCTGAACTGCCCTCCAAAAACGTGAAGTGAACTGCGTACCCCGGTCCGAAATAATAGATGTCGGCACCCCATGAAGGCGAACAATTTCCCGGATATAAATCTCGGCTAACCTCTCAGATGAATAGGAGGCTGCCACAGGGATGAAATGTGCTGACTTGGTCAGCCTGTCAACAATGACCCAAATTGCGTCAAACTTCTTCCGGGTCTGCGAAAGTCCAACAATGAAATCCATAGTGATCCGTTCCCATTTCCACTCGGGGAGTTCAATTCTCTGGAATAGTCCACCAGGTCGCTGATGCTCGCACTTAACCTGCTGGCAATTCAAACACCGAGCCACATATGCAACTATATCCTTCTTCATCCAACGCCACCAGTAATGTTGTCGCAAATCCTGATACATCTTTGCGGCGCCCGGATGAATAGAATACCTGGAGCTATGGGCCTCCTCCAGAATCAATTCCCGAAGTCCCTGTACATTGGGCACACAAACTCGACCCTGTAATCGCAAAATTCCATCGTCACCTAAGGTGACCTGCTTGGCACCTCCGCGTTGCACCGTGTCCCTAAGGGCACACAAATGAGGATCATCAAACTGTCGATCACGTATTCGTTCCAACAATGAGGAACGAGCGACCGTATAAGCTAATACCCGATTTGGCTCAGAAATATCCAATCTCACGAATCGATTGGCCGAGGTCTGAACGTCCAAAGCAAGTGGCCTTTCGCCGACCGGAATATAAGCAAGATTGCCCATACTGGATGACTTCCTACTCAAGGCATCGGCTACCATATTGGCCTTTCCCGAGTGATATAAGATGGTGACATCATAGTCCTTTAACAACTCCAACCACCTCCTCTGTCTCAAATTTAGCTCCTTTTGCTTGAACAGATGCTGAAGACTCTTATGATCCGTGAACACCTCACACGGCACGCCATATAAGTAGTGCCTCCAAACCTTCAAGGCGTGAATTATGGCTGGCAATTCTAATTCATGCACCGGATAGTTCTTCTCGTGAATCTTCAACTGCCTCGAAGCATAGGCAATGACCTTGCCCTCTTGCATTAACACTGCACCAAGCCCAATACGAGAGGCATCACAATAAACTGTGTAAGGCCCTGAGCCTGTGGGCAAAACTAACACTGGTGCCGTGGTCAAAGCTGTCTTGAGCTTCTGAAAGCTCGCCTCACACTCCTCCGACCACCTGAACTGGGCACCTTTCTGGGTCAACTTGGTCATCGGGGCTGCAATAGATGAAAACCCCTCCACAAACCGACGATAGTATCCTGCCAATCCCAAGAAACTCCGGATCTCTGTAACTGACGCCGGCCTAGGCCAGTTCTTGACTGCCTGGATCTTTTTTGGATCAACCTGAATACCCTCTGCCGATACAATATGTCCCAGAAATGTAACCGAACTCAACCAGAATTCACACTTTGAAAACTTGGCATACAACTGACTATCCCTCAGAGTCTGAAGAACCACTCTGAGATGCTGTGCATGCTCCTCCTGGCTGCGGGAATATACCAAATTTGTCATCGATGAAAACTATTACGAACGAATCCAGGTAAGGTCTGAACACTCGGTTCATCAAGTCCATAAAAGTTGCTGGGACATTTGTCAACCCGAAGGACATCACCAAGAATTCATAATGCCTGTACCGAGTGCGGAAAGCTATCTTAGGGACATCAGATGCCCTAATCTTCAATTGATGGTAACCAGACCTCAAATCAATCTTTGAAAATACCCTGGCACCCTGGAGCTGATCAAACAAATCATCGATCCTCGGCAATGGGTACTTATTTTTTATTGTAACCTTGTTCAACTGTCGGTAATCGATGCACATTCTCATTGACCGGTCCTTCTTTTTAACAAACAACACGGGCGCACCCCAAGGTGAAACACTGGGTCTAATGAAACCCTTCTCGAGCAAGTCTTGCAACTGCTCCTTTAATTCTTTTAACTCTGTTGGGGCCATGCGATACGGCGGAATAGAAATGGGTTGAGTGCCCGGAGCCACATCAATGCAAAAGTCAATATCCCTGTCGGGTGGCATCCCCGGCAGGTCGGATAGGAAAACCTTGGGAAACTCACGAACCACGGGCACAGACTCAAGAGAGAGGACCTCAGCACTGGAATCACGAACGTGAGTCAGATAAGCCAAACACCCCTTCTCGACCATACGTCGAGCCTTTATATAGGAGATAATGCTACGGGTGGAATGACCAGGAGTCCCTTTCCACTCCAAACGGGGAATACTCGATAAAGCTAAGGTCACAGTCTTGGCATGGCAGTCCAAGATGGCGTGGTAAGGTGATAACCAGTCCATCCCCAATATGACATCAAAATCAACCATGTCCAAAAGCAATAAGTCTACGCGGGTCTCAAGACCCCTAATCACTACAGCACAGGAACGATGGACTCGATCTACCACAATGGAATCACTCACCGGAGTAGACGCATAAACAAGAACACTCAGCGAATCACTAGGCATGGCCAGATACGATGCAAAATAAGATAAGACATACGAGTAGGTAGACCCTGGATCAAATAATGCCGAAGCATCGTTATCATAGACCAGAACCGTACCTGTAATCACAGCATCTGAAGCCTCTGCCTCGGGCCGAGCTGGAAAAGCATAGCATCGGGGCTGAGCCCCACCACACTGAGTCACATCTCTAGGACGGCCTGCTACTGGCTGGCCCCCACCTCTGCCGACCTGAGTTCCACCTCCAACACCTCTACCTCTACCTTTAGCACCTCTACCCCCACCCCTAGCTAGCTGGGCGGGCTGCGGAACATCTGGTGCCTGTGTCATAACACGGGAATCCTGGTGCGGAGAGTTGCTTATAGCACAGCGGCAATACCTAACAATGTGTCTTGTGTCGCCACACATGTAACAAGCCTTAGGCTGCCGATTCTGAAACTCTGTAGCGATTGTGCACTGATAGACTGCTGATCGGAATACTGCATCTGAGAATTGCGGTTACCTGAAGCATTGTGAGAAACCTGGAGAGCTGATTGAAAGGGCCTAGGAGGATGGCCTCTACCATATGAATCTCTGCTTCCAGACGAAGTACCAAAGAATCTGCCTGAATGACGGGGTCTCTTATCCGACCCATGACGACCTCCATGCGACAGAACCATCTCGACTCTGCGGGCCACATTGACCGCCTCCTGGAAGGTAATCTCACTACTAGTCTCCTTAGCCATCTGAAGGCGAATCGGCTGGATGAGACCGTCAATAAATCTCCTCACCCTCTCCCTCTCTGTCGGGAGTATGATGAGAGCATGCCGAGCCAAGTCGATGAACCTGGACTCATACTGGGTAACTGTCATGGACCCCTGTTGAAGGCGCGCAAACTGCCTCCGATAAGCCTCTCTCTGAGTGACGGGGAGAAACTTCTCCAGAAACAACTCTGTAAACTGCTCCCAAGTCAAAGATGGCAAACCGACTGGCCTAGTCAAGCAATAATCCCTCCACCAAGTCTTGGCGGATCCGGACAGGAGAAATGTTGCGAAGTCTACCCCGTTGGTCTCAACAATGCCATATTCCTGAGGACCTCGTGGCAGCTGTATAGAAAGTCCTGGGGATCCTCCGAAGGAGCACCGCTGAAAGTAGGGGTGAAGAGCTTGGTGAACCTGTCCAGTCTCCACAAAGCATCGGCGGACATGGCCGCCCCATTGCCGGCCTGAGCTACTGCCCCCGACTGGACTGTCACAGCTGGCTGAATCGCTGGAACCTAGGGCTGGGGAGCTACTTGCTCCGGAGAACAAGTAGCAGTAGTCTGAGCCCCTTCTCCAGCCTGAGGAGTGGCTGGTGCTGCAGGAAGCAAGCCCGCTTGGGTGACATTCTCCATGAGGCCCACCAATCGGACCAAAGCGTCCTGAAGAACTGGGGTAGCAATAAACCCCTCCGGGACCTGAGCTGGGCCCGCCGGAGCTGCTAGGGTCGGAACCTCCTCGTCAAGATCAATCTGAGGTTCCGCCACTGGTGCTGCTGCAGGAGGCTGAGTCCTGCCCCTACCTCGACCCCTAGCACGACCTCGGCCTCGCCCTCTGCTCCGTGTGGGAGCTGTTGCTGGGGGCTCGGGCTGCGGAGCGGTAGATGAGGAAGCGCGTGTTCTCGCCATCTGCGGAAGAACAGAGTAGGAATCCAATTATCATTCGAGAAGCAAACCGCACGACAAGAACGAACAAATGTGAAATTTTTTCCTAACTCTGTAGCCTCTGGGGGATAAATACAGACGTCTCCGTATCGATCCCTCAGACTCTACCGAGTTTGTCTGTGAACTGTGAGGCCTATGTAAACCTAGGGCTCTGATACCAACCTGTCACGACCCGAATTTCCCACCCTCGGGAGTCGTGATGGCGCCTACTAGTAAAAGCTAGGCAAGCCAGTCAATCGGACTAATTACCACGTTTCTATTTACGAATTCAATTACATCACAAATGCATCAACTGAAAAGCAGTAATTCAATAAGCGAAATAAACGCGAAATTAATACCTTACATAACTATCGCCGATAAACTATCCAAAATGGTCTACCCAAGATCTGGTGTCACAGTTTTACAGACTATTTAAGAGTACTACAAACAGGGTCTGAAGAATATAACAAAATGCTATTTCAGGACTACATAGAAGAAACAGATACAAGAAATGGACAGGGGACTCCAAGATCCGCGGACGTCTGCAAAACTACCTTGGGTCGCCTGAAAATCAAAGGCTGGAAGCTTCCTACTGTTCGTAGCCTGCGGCACTGGTCTGCACAAAAGAGTGCAGAGTGTAGTATCAGCAAAACCGACCCCATGTGCTGGTAAGTGCCTGGCCTAACCCCGGCGAGGTAGTGACGAGGCTAAGACCAGACTCCAGATAAACCTGTGCAATTTTAAGCATATATACATCTACAGCAGAAGATAAAATACATAAACAATTAAAACGGGGAAAAAGGAAAACATACATCGGAATAGCAAACAAATAAAATGAAATGAATCATCAATGAATAAGAAAGAAAAACTGTAATTCAGCCTTTAATACAATGACATGTAATACAATCCACCCTTTTTCCTCCAGTAACCTCTTGTTGCAGGCGTGCAACCCATTCCCACTTACAGTAACCTCTTGTGGCA
>MCJB01040294.1:33416-46850 GCA_002018475.1 Nicotiana obtusifolia | reverse complement strand
CCGATCTCCCGCCCTCAATTCACAATATCTCGTGGCAGGCGTGCCACCCGCTCCCACTTACAGTATATCATAACGAAATCGAAGATAATATTCAACAATTTGAAACATTAGTCACACAACAACTATCCACATACGACCCACGGCCATGCAGGACACCAACGTATAGATACTCGTCACCATGCCTATACGTTGTTCTCAACAAGGAGCAATCTAACAAATAAGACACGATTTCTAATCCCTCAAGCTAAGGTTAGAGAAAACACTTACCTTGCTTTGCAATAACTTCCTAGACTTCAAAAATTTCTTCGAGCCCAACCTTTTATGGACGCTCACGAACTTTAGGTGGACACAATCGAGGCTAACGAGCCACAACTTGGTAGGCTGCCTTAACTCAGCTGTAAATCTTGGCACAATTTTGCAGCAATTTGAGCCAGGTCTTGGGTTAGAGAGTGGGGTTTCTTGTAATTCATGTTGGGGTTTGAAAGGAGTGATTCTACGGTTGTTTTTCAGCTTAAACTGGGGCTATTTTCCGGCGAGTTGCAGCTGGTTATTTGGTGGGTATAAATGGGGGAAAGCTGGGCTGGTAAATGGGAGGTTGATGACTATATTTTGGATACGTTTTCACGGATTTTGGGGTTGTTTTCAAGGTGATTTGAAGGTTGATTTGCTGGGGGATTTGAGGGTGTTTTGGTGAGTTTTTCTGAGGTAACTGACAAACTAAGGGGTTTTTTTGCATGTTAGGGTTCCTAGCTCCTATTTATAGTGGGTCAAAATTCGGGACAAAAATAAAATTTCAGGTGTCCAGAATGCAATCGCATTCTGGTCGCAAACTCAATATGCGGTCCGCATTTGGACCGCATTTCTGACACAGCATTTGGCCCAAGACTGTGTCTCACTCTGTGATTTCACTGTGAGATTTGCGGTCCGTATTTTAGAAATGCGGTCCGCATTTCTCACCGCATTTTTGACATAAAACTTGTCTAGTTCTCTGTTCCACTCTGCGATACAGGCAGGGCAATTTGCGGTCCGCATTTCAGACAGCATTTTTGACATGAACCTTTGCCCAGAAATCTGTCCTAGTATGCGATGCCCGTGTAAGATATGCGGTCCGCATGTCTGAAATGCGATCGCATATCCTTCATTACTTACCTTTTTTAACTCTTTTCTTAATTATTAGATTCTTATACTCTATGCCCCGCAAGAATATTAAAATTGCATAATTACAAAGAGGGGTTGGCACTTAAAACAAGTCAAATCTAGACAATTAGTGTCATATGTGTTTCTACGACACATCGGGCCGTTACAAATTTATATCTTAACAATCAAAGATCTAAACATCTTAATCCTAAAAAAGAACAAACATTCCTAAGTGATTCGAAAATATCTGTATCTACTCTAGCTGGACTTTTCTTATTACCTGTATGCTGAAGATGCAATACCTAGTAGATAAGTAGACACAAAACTAGCTACATATCTTAGTTCTTGTTAAGTTGTTTCCCCAATGGAAGACATTATTTTTTGCCAACAAGAAGAGACAGACAGTGATAGAATAGAAGAAGAGGATGAAATACAAAACCCGGAAAATAATTCGTATTTTGAACTGACAAAAATGTGTTTGGAAGAGAAATGAATAAAATTTGGGTCCAGTTATTTCTGAAAAATGAAGAGTGGTTTGTACCAAAAAAACACTACCTTATCCGGTCTTAAAGTTGTGTTCATTTTCCTTTGAGAAAAAAGTCAGTAGGAGCAAAAAGAAGTTTATTTTGAACATGTGAGACTACAGAAGTAGAATTGTCTAAGCATTGTCAACTCCAGAAAGAAGCTTAGCAAGTACATGAATTTTCATGGAAGTGGGAATTCCTATTCTCACAAAAGTTCCAAAAGTCATTTGCTTCTTCTTTCAGCTTATCAACAACTATATCATACATAAGGGGCTAGTAAGTCATTTTGTTTATTCTCTTCGTCTCTATTTTTCTAATGAACTCGCAATACTGTTTGAATTAAAGGAAGGACAAAGAGAAAGTGCTAGAAAAAAAGATAGTAGAATGGGGACAATCTTTAAAATTAACACACTCTATTAAACTTTCACGCAGGTCTCCGTGTTTTGTACTTTTGTTCTTTATTTTTCTCATTTGCTGACCTTAAGTCTTTAGGATGATTGTTAAGTTTAGAATGATAATGTTTAATAATCTAAAAGAAGCCTTGACTAATGATTATTTTTTTGTGTGCAGATTTGGTAAGCAACGATGTTGATAAAAGGAAAGCAGATCCTATTCAACAGCTATGTATTTTGAACTATGCTTTACATGAAAAATTAATTAACCAAAGAACAAAGAAGGAAAGTCACTCATTCAGCTCAGTCACCCTTGTCAAAGATTCCCAAGCGCGCAAGAATGGGAAGAGAGCTAATCAAGGATATAGATCAAATCCAGAAGAATCTGTAGAAGCTCAAATCACGGAGGAATGGAGGAAGCAATTCATCAAGATTAAGAATGAATCTAGCCACCATTTCAAGCTAGATTCATGAGGCTACCCTTGGTCTTTCTCTTAGATGTATATATCTCACAAGGAAATGACTCCTTAAATTACTGCCATACAATCCCAAAAGACAAGGAAACAAAAACCTCATCAAGCTATAACGGAAGAAGCAGAAGAACATCCAAAAGCACGTAACCACATCATCTGTTTCTAAGCCTTTCTAATTCTTAGTACAAACAAAGTATTCTTGAGTCTACAAGTGTCACAAAAGATATGAAGAGTTAGAATACAAAATGAGAGTTGTGTCAACATTGAAAAGAATCACTATTGTTGTATATTGTTAGTGGTGAACGTACTAAAACCATCACTGCTATAAACATTCATCAAAGATCTAAGAGAACCCTTGTGACCCAAGGGAAATGGACGTAGGTACCACACTGGTACTGAACTAGAATAAAAACTGTTGTGTCACCTTCCTGTTCCATTAGTTTATCTCTATTGAAATAAATCACTGCACAAGGTTTTGGTCGACTAAACTCATACTTAGTTAACTAAGATTTTTAAATCGATTACAATTCATCCCCTCTTGTACTTTCAATGATAACTTTGAATTTCTAACGAAAATGAATAACGAATAGAAAAATAACTCCATAATAACATAATACAAAGACCTTGATTTTGAGAAGAGTAAATTTAACATTTTGTCTTAATTGTGGGATCAAAATGAGAAGAGTAAATGACCTTCTTAGTAGGAGGTAATTGAAGTCCTCAAAAGTATTTGAAAATCAACAACAACATATGAATTCTTACTGTCTTTTTATTATAGCTCATCTTGGACTCATATTTTAAAATAAAATTAAGCATTTGCAAATCACCAGACACTAATTAGACAACAGAATACTTAAAGCATAATACCATATGTGTGTGCTCGCACACGTGCGTGCCAAATACTTTATACTCTCTCCGTTCAAATTTACGTGAATCTATTTGACTGAGCTATATTTGTAAAAAATAAACTAACTACGTGGACCAATATTACACTGACATGTATTATGCATTGGAGTTAAAACGATAAAGAAGAGTGATGTGCATAGAAGATATGAACAACACATATAGGATCACTTATGAAAATACCGTACCTGCTAGTCTCAAAGTTGAATAGAAGAAAACAGGTACGGGGCTGATAATCGAGATTATTGAAGCTACGTATATGGAACGGTCATTAATAATTACAAATATAGAAGGAATCAATTAAATTTCTAATTATATGCAATTGCTATTATTGCCACAACTGTTACATAACGAGCAATTAATGCAATAAATATTAGTCACATGAAGAAGCTAAACAAGGCAAATCGTTACGAATTATAATACTATTTAAACCTTTTTTCCATAACTTATTTCCCCATCGAGAAAACTAGGAATTTGTAATATCAATTATCAATTTTCTTACTTTCTTTGTTATTGAAAGAATTGCTCTTTCCAACTGTGAAGAAGGCGGCCATCATTAAGATTTTTGTTACCTTATTCTCAAATTCGATTCTTTATTTTTTTTTTATTATTGTACGATCTAAAATTTTAACCCGTCGTAATGGCTCCTAACACATCGGTTAGGCAAGCCGAAACATAACAATAAAGAAACAGAACAATGGAACTTATAGAAATAACATAAGTCTGAAATATCAATACAACCAAATATCGTGAATACAAGGTAAATCCCCCAGAAACTAGTAAATAAGGAAGTCATGAGCTCTACAACGGAATACAAGTCTGAACCAAATAATAATGCTGTCTGAATTGAAACAATCGTACATAAGAAAAGACAAGTCAAAACTGCGGCCAAGAATGCAGCTCTAACTCGCCTCTCGAAGATCAATCCAACAAGCAAAACTATTATTGATAACTGGTCCCACACCTGGATCTGCAAAACTAAGTGCGGAGTATAGTATGAGTACAACCAACCCAATATACTCAATAAGTATCGTAACTAACCACAGCGAGGTAAAAGAAGCAAAATTATAAATGATACCTGCTATATCCTGTACAGTTTCATGAAATCAAGCAAGTACAGAGCAGTAATGTGATCATGTATAAGGTACTGAAAAGAATATCCTCTGTGTGTGTACAGTTACTCAAATTCTCTGTTCAGTCTCTAGTACAACATATAAGATGGTATGTAGATAAATCAGATAATAAACCATGAAAATTGCAAGTAAAGAAGAAATGCAATTCCAAGCAACACTGGCACACTTTCGTCAACCTTTCCATTTCCGTACCAAACCACAGATCAATTTTTCTCAATAATCGTGTGTACACCATTAAGAGAGAAATATGAGAGGGTGACCTTAGGGGAATGGATTCATATCCACATGTTGCACGGACAACTCACGTGCTAATAGAATCAACCACACGGACAACTCACGTATTAATAATATCAATAACTAGATCTGTACGGACAACTCATGTGCTGCACGGACAACTCACATACTAATAGGATCAACCGCACGGACAACTCACGTGCTGCACAGACAACTCACATGCTAATAATCACAATCCGCCCAGTATGGTCACATGCTATCAGTCCAGCTCATAACACAGAGAAAGCTAATATGCGGGAATACATGCACATGATCAACGATCATCAAGTTTCATACTCCTGGACTAGTATAAAAATATGCTATAATGTAGGCATGTGCAATGCGTGCTATCACAGTTAGAGCAGACAATTTCCATTAAGAAATAGCAGTTTATTAGGTTCGACCGGAAGAAATAACTTAACGAATTCTCAAACATGGTGCAAATAGCGCATAGAGGGGTACAAATAGGAGAAACATCTCAACTTGAAGCTTAGCAATCATTTCAAGGCATGCCATATCCTAAACACTATTCAAGCATGGAAATAGTACCCCGGTACACGCATATGGGCTCAACTTCACTCATATGTGCCACCCATAGCACGTAGTTATTACAAATAATTTCGGCAACTAATGCCTCAACCATCTTTAGATAAGATACTTACCTCAAGCAAGACAAATCACTCCTCTAACAAGCCCTTCCCACGTGTATCGACCTCCGGACGATCTGAATCTAACCAAACTAACTAAATATAATGTCAATTGAATGTGAGTCTCCTTCTATGCGAATGCGATCACCCTCTCGCGTTCGCGAAGGGAACTGACCTCCAAAGATTCGCTAATGTGCTCCCTTGCTTGCAAACGCAAAGAAGCATGCACCAGACACCAAATTAGTTATCCAAACATGAAAAGGTTGGTCCGAAACTCGTCCGTAACACACCCGAGGCCCCCGGGACCTCAACCAATCATACTAAAAAGTCCTAAAACCAAATACGAACTCGCTCGAAGCCTTAAATCACATCAAACAATACCAAAACTATGAATCATGTTCGATTCAAGCCTATTGAACTAATGAACGTCCAACTTCTAAAACTAATGTCGAATCATATCAAACCAACTCCGACTGTCCTCAAATTTTGCAAACAAGTCATAAATGATACAATGGAATTATTTCAACTACCTAAATCTGACCCCGATATCTACAAAGTAAACTCTCTGTCAAACCTCTCAATCTTAAGCCAGCAACTTTCCAACTTTCGCCAATTTAAGCCAAAACGACCTACGGACCTCCAGATCAAAAACCCAACATATTCCTAAGTCAAAAATCACCATACAAAGCTATAGGAACCATCAAAACTCCATTCTGAAGTCATCTACACAGTCAAACTCCGGTCAACTCTTTCAACTTAAGCTTCCAACCTTAGGGGACTAAGTGTCCCAATTTACTCCAAAACTTTCCCGCAACCAATCCAACCACCATGAGAAGTCACATAACGACAAAAGAACATAGAAGGATCAATAACTAAGGGAACATGGGTGCAATACACAAAAAGACTGGCCGGGTCGTTACTTCCTTTTTTGTATTAATTAAATTTAAAAAGTGAAGTAAATTGGTTGTTAGAAATCCAAATTATTCTATTTATTTGTTTTTTACTGAAAATTATTTATTGATTAAACAAATTGGTTTCGTTACGGGAAAATCTAATAATCGTTTTACTTTCCATTTACACACTTTGTCTTTAGCAACAAATTATGTCTAGAACTGATCAAATAACTCAGCAAGGGAGTGGACAAGGGGATCTTCTCTACACAATTCACTCACACATTATCCATAATGCACGAGACAACTCACCAGTTAGATCTGCTAATCATAACACTGAGTAGCGAAATGAAGAGAAATAAAGTTTACAAGATGGCTTGAAGAAATTAATTGCTCAACAGATCGGTGAAGCTTTACATACCTTGAAAGGTGGTGTGCCAAGAGTAGTTGAGGCTCCACCGCCAATTAACACAACTATAGAAAACCTTGATTCAGGGCTAGAGAACTCTGGAAGCAGGGAAATTCCAATTAGTTTTGGAGCTGGAAGTTCAGGTACGACAAATAATTCTGATTTACAAAGTCTAGTTCTAACCTTTCAGAAACAACTCAAGAAACAATATGAACGGATAGAACAAATACCGGGAGTACTACCGGTAATCAAAGGTGTGGATATGAACAAATATTCACAACAGCCGTGAAAAGCAAGCGCAACACCATTACCGATACAGAAAAGTTCAAAATGCTAGATATTCCTAAGTATGATGGAACTTCTGATCCATGAGATCATGTGATAGCATTTACCATAGGAGTCAAACGCAATGATTTGACTAAGCTGGAAATCAAATCAGTGTTGGTGAAGAAATTTGGTGAAACCCTTACAAAAAGTGCACTAACATGGTATTCTCTTTTACCTGAGAATTCAATTAACTCGCTCGCTAAGCTTGTAGATTTATTTATTAAAGTGCATTCAAGATCTCAAAAGGTAGAAAAGAAAATGGAAGATATTTTCAAAGTAAAACAAGGAAGTACAAAAATTACTTAGATAATTTGTGGACGCTTCCAACGAGAAATGATGTTATTACCTCGTGCACCTGATAATTAGGCAGTGTAACGACCCGGCCGATCATTTTGCATATTTTAGCCCCATTCCCCTATTTGATGCTTTAGTATTTGTTTCTATGTGACTTATGGGGATGGTTAGTTTGATTTCAGAGAGGTTTTAGAGTGAATTGAACACATAGTTCCATGGTTAAAGGCTTATGTTCTAAGAGTTGACCAAGGTTTGACTTTTGTATAAACCAATCCTGAATGGTATTTGATTTTTTAATAGGTTAATTTGGTGATTCTAGACTTAGGCGTATGTCCGAATTTGGATTTGGAGGTTTTCAGGTTGATTTAGCACTATTTGGCAAAAGTTGGAAAGTTAAAGGTTTGGAAAGTACATAAGTTTGACCAAGGTTGACTTTGGTGATATGAAGTTTGGATTTTGGTTCTGGGAGTTGGAATAGATTGTTTTTGTTATTTGGAACTTGTGAGCAAAATTTGAGGTCATTCCGATTTGATTAGACATGGTTCGATATGAGTTTTGGAAAATTGGAGGTCGATTAGTTCCTTAGGCTTAGTGACCAGAAATGGACTAGTTTATTTAATTTACTTAAAGATCTTTCTTTATATTTTACTAGATAAGGCCTTCGATCATTTGTCGATGAGGTCGATCGAAAAAGTGAAAGCTTGATGAAGCCTCGTCTTTTTTAGCATCAACCACTTTTTCCCATCCCAAGTAATGTTATGAACTTTCACTCCCTATATATACTAGAACCTCGAGCGTCTTTCTTCTTTTTGTGCAGCAGGCGTTGATTGATAGGATGAAAAAAGCACGCTGTAGAATCGAACCACAATCTTTTTCCTTACATGGCAAAAGTCGAGAGTAAAGATCTAGACTCGAAAGCATATGCTTGTTAGAGGTGATACCCGCCTCCCCTTTTCGCCTAACCCATTCGTTCACAGCTTCGCCACTCTGTAGAAGGTCGAGCTACCACAGAAAGAACACACTCATATGAAAGTTCCCAAGAAAAAATGATTTTTGTTGACTTAGCTGTGAAATACGCTCTTGCTCATGAATCTGCTATTCTAGCTCAGACCAGGCTATCTCCGAGAAAATAGGGGTCCCAAACGGGAGAAGAATCGAGTTACGATTTGCTAGTTTGATATTATTTGTATGATTTGAGGCCTCGAGTAGGACCCTGATTTATTTTGAGACATGTTGGTATGCTTGAGCGGGGCCCCCAGGGGCTAGGGTAGGTTTCGGGTCACCCGGAAGGTGGTTTAGCATGACTGGTTGGTGGCATGTCTGGTGCAATCGCACCTGCGAAGAAGAGGTGTGCAGGTGCGAAGTTACACCTGCTAGAATTGGGGCGCAGAAGTGAAGTATGGCTGGAAGAGACAGAGTCCACAAATGTAAAAGTATTTGTGCAGAAGCGATGTCGCTTCTCCGATGCATTATGCGCAGAAGTGCTTCCGCAAAAGCTGATGTTGGAGCTGTAACGACCCAATTGATCATTTTGTGTATTTTAGCCCTGATTCCATATTTATTGCCTTTTCTATGTTCGCTTAATATTTCGTGACTTGCGAGGTTGGTTGGTTTAGTTCCCGGAAGGTTTCGTAGGGAGTTGGAATACTTGATTTCTTTCTTGGAAACTTAAGTTATAAGAGTTGATCGAGGTTTGACTTATGTGTACACGGTCACAGATTGGAATTTTGACGATTCCAATAGGTTCGTATGGTGATTTTGTACTTAGGCATATGTCCGAATTAGGATTATGAGATTCCTAGATTGATTTGGTTCTATTTGGCAAGTGTTGGAAGGTTCATAAGTTTGACCGGGAGTTGACTTTGATGATACACGGTTCGGATTGTGGTTCTAGGAGTTGGAATAGGTCTGTTGTGTCATTTGGGACTTGCATGCAAAATTTGAGGACATTCCGAATTGTTTAGGCATGTTTGGCGTATGTTTTGAATTTGAAAATTTGGATTAGTTCATTCAGTTTGAATCGAGGTGCGATTTATGATTTTGATGTGATTTTGTGTGATTTGAGGTCTGGGGTTGGTTCGTGTTGTGTTTCAAGACTTGTTGGTGTGATTGGATGAGGTTCCAGGGCTCTCGGGTGTGTTTTGGATGGATTTCAGATCATGTTGGATTGAGTTGGCATTGTTGTAGTTTGCTGAGTTCTGGTTTTTTCGCATATGCCGAAATTTGGTCGCAAATGTGTAGCCGCAGATGTGGACTTGGTTGCGCATATGGGGGATTCGGCCTGACGGGGGAAGTTCGCAAATGTAGAGATTTTCTGCAGAAGCGGATATGCAGATACGCTTAGAGGACCGCATATGCGGTTGGCCGAGGGAATAAGTGATTCCCACATCTTCGATTGTTTTTCTGCAGATGCGGGATTTGGGTATGCAAATCCAAAATTGTTGGGATGAACATATTATTTTGAAGGTTTGGTTATTTTATCACATTTAGAGATCGGGAGCTCGGATTTGGGCGATTTTGGAAGCAATTTTCATGACTTTCTTTGTGGTAAGTATTTTTGACTCAGATTTGGTTATTATTCTTGGTTCCATCCTTGATTTTTGCTTTTGGTTGCTGTTTCCATTGGAGAAAAAAGAGATTTTAGTAAAAACTTATCTAGAGTGCAAATTTGTTATTTGAACCCCGATTCAGGTCAGATTTGAATGAAACTTGTATGGTTGGACTCGTATTTGAATGGGTGTTAGGAATTTATGACTTTTGTCAGGTTCTGGGAGGTGGGCCGGATTGAGTTTTTGGTTTAATTTTTAATTCTTGTTAAAAACCATAGCTTTATTAATTAGAATCGATTTCTATAGTCATGTTTGATATTATTGAACCATTTTTTGCTAGAATTAACCTTTTCGGAGGCCGATTTGAGAGGAAATGGCTTTTTGGAGTACATATTTGGCTTGTTTGAGGTAAGTATCTTGCCTAACCTTGTGTGGGAGAATACCCCTTAGGATTTAGCCTTAAGTGTTTATTTGTATTTTGTGGACGTGTACATGAGGTGACGAGCATGTACACATGGTGCTATGTGTAGTTTATGACCGGATTTGACAATTGCCTTTACCTTATTACCCTGTTTTGATTGGGAGATCTTTGTGCTATGCGTATTCACTTTGGATGATTACTTTAGTTTATTTTTCCATGCTAGAGATCATGTATTAGGATTTTACTTCTTAAATTGGCCAAGTTGCGCGTTTGTGAGATTGTTGCTAAATTGAGTTAACTGAATTTATGCTTATATATCGAACACCCATCCGCAGTTCTTTATTGATATGTCTTTGTGCACTGCACTGGAAGATTGTGAGTTTATGTCTTGATGACAATTGTTGGCGTGTTATGTTATTATATTGTGGCACATATGGACATGTTGGGCGAATTGTTTGGGTGTTGGCACGAGGTCTTTGTCGTGTTATTGATATTATTCATATTGCACATGTGGCGAGACAAGGCGGGCTATATAAGTTTTGTACATGTGCGGGAGACAAGGTAGGATTAATTGTTAATGCGCGTGCGGCAAGACAAGGTGGACATTTGCTTTATTTTAGCACACGCGGTGAGAGGATGATATTGTGATGTTGTAAGTGATGGTATCAGGAGTGATTCTTGATGAGATTGTGTGATGTTTTGGATGTCAACTTTGATATTATTGCTGTGATGAGACGAAAGTAATATGTTAATCATGTAGTCGTTTTCACTGAAACTTTGTGCTGTATTTTCACAATGGAATTTCATTCTTCTACTTCATATTATATTGCCAGTTATTGATTTATCGAACAAGTTATTTGACTAGTGAGTATCATATGATTTAAACCTCGTTACTACTATATCGTGGTTAGTTTTGATACTCACTGGGTACCGATTGTGATGTACTCAAACTATGCTTCTGCACATCTTTTTGTGCAGATTCTCAGGTGGGTCCTAATAGAGTTTATGACTGAGCTTGGAGTTCACACAGAGACTCAGGGTGAGCTGCACTTCATGGATCTATTTGGTAGTTCTCGAGTCCCTATTCTATTATTTTTCCTGTCTATTTGTATTTCAGACAGTTGGTTATGTATTCAGGCATATTCTCTGATCGTTGTAACTCATGTACTTGTACTACCTAGTCTTGGGGTTGTGCGATGTTAGTCATGTTTTGGCCGTGTTATGACTTTATTAGATTTTGTTACTGTTTTGGATTATTAATGTCTTTATTTATGCTATTTTAATATGATTTTAAGAAAATGAACTTCATTTTTGTGGAATGCGAGTTGGCTTGTATATTGCTATAAGATGATAACATATGGTTTAAAGAATGCTAGAGCTACTTACTTGAGGGCCATGATTGCCCTCTTCCAGGACATAATTCACAGGGAAATCCAGGTTTATGTGGATGATGTCATCATCAAATCCAAGAAGATCTCAAATCACATAGTAGATTTGGGAAAGTTTTTTTACCGCCTGCGGAGTACAATTTGAAGCTGAACCCGATAAAATTTTTCTTCACGGTCCCTGCTGGGAAATTACTAGGTTTCATCATTAGTCGTCGAGGTATGTAGTTAGATCCATCAAAGATCAAAGACATTCAAGATTTGCCGCCACCTAAGAACAAGAAAGATGTGATGAGTTTCCTGGGCCAGCTCAATTACGTCAGCCGTTTCATAGCCTAGTCGACGGTAATATGTGAACCGATCTTCAAGATGTTGAGAAAAGATTATGCGACAATTTGGACCGAGGAATGTCAAAAAGCCTTCGACAGAATCAAGGAGTATCTGTCTAAATCTCCCGTGCTAGTCCCACCACAGTACGGGAGACCTCTGTTGCTGTATTTGTCTGTGTTGGACGGAGCATTCAGATGTGTCTTGGGACAACACGACGAGACTAGAAGAAAAGAGCAAGCCATATACTATATGCATAAAAGGTTCACACCCTACGAAGCTCGGTATTCTTTATTGGAGTGTACTTGTTGTGTCTTGACATGGATAGCCCAAAAGCTGAGACACTATTTATGTGTATACATTACATACCTCATATCAAGAATGGACCTCTTAAACTACATTTTTCAGAAACCTATGCCCACGGGCAAGCTAGTAAAGTGGAAAATAATGTTGAGTAAGCTCGACATCATCTATATGACTCAAAAGAAAGTCAAGGGATAGGCAGTGGTCGATCATCTGGTAGATAATCCCGTGGATGGAGAATATGAACCATTGAAGACGTATTTTCACGACGAAGAGGTATCTTCAATAGGGGAAGATATCGCAAAAGCTTATGATGGTGGAGATTGTTTTTTTACGGAGCCGCAAATTTCAAAGGAGCATCAGAGTTATCTTGGTATCGAAAACCGTCCAACACTATCTGGTATCCGCCAAGCTCAGATCCTGCGCACTAACAATATGGCAGAATATGAAGCTTGTATCCTGGGACTTAGGCTAGCCATTGACATGAACATCTAGGAACTATTGGTGATCGGAGATTCAGAGCTGTTGATAAATCAGGTACTCGGAGAATGGGCCACCAAGGATACCAAGATACTACCATGCCTGCATTGTGTGCAAGGATTGATCAAGAGATTCGTAAAGATAGAATTCAAGCATGTTCCTCGGAATTAGTTTTAGTTCACAGATGCGACGACCACATTTATCTTCCATGATACAACATCCAGATAAGAATTATATTGACACTATCCCGATAGATATCCCCAAGCAGCCTGCCTATTATGCCCATGTTGAAGAAGAATTTGATAGGAAATCATGGTTTCACGACATCGGGGAGTATTTGGAAAGGGGAGAATACCCAGAAAGTGCTACACATACTCAGAAGCGCACCTTACGAAGACTAGCTAACCGTTTCTTTTGGAGTGGAGGAATTATACAGAAGGACTCCTGATTTTGGGTTGTTAAGGTGCGTGGATACCAGAGAGCATCCACATTGCTTGTAGAAATACATGCCAGAACGTGCAGACCTCACATGAATAGGTTCGTTCCGGCTAAGAAGATATTGGGGGG
>MCJB01040294.1:0-33396 GCA_002018475.1 Nicotiana obtusifolia | reverse complement strand
GGGGGGGGGGGGAATACTTTTGGATGACTATGGAGACTAACTGCATCAAGTACATATAGAAGTGCCACCAGTGTCAGGTACATGCCGACATGATACAAGTTCCACCCAACTAACTCAATGAGACGTGTTCTCCTGGCCTTTTGCCTCTTTGGGCATGGATGTCATTTTTCCAATCAATCCCGCCGCATCCAAAGGATAAAGATTTATCCTCATCGCCGTTGATTGCTTCACCAAATGGGTAAAATCCACCTTCACGAGGCCGTGACAAAGAAGGTCGTAGTAGATTTTGTCCGAGATCGTATTGTCTGTCGGTTCAGAGTTCCCAAGTAAATTATCATTGTCAATGCTGCCAACCTCAATAGTGATTTGATGCAGGCTATGTGCGATACATTCAAGATTAAGCACTGGAATTCTACCGCATACAGGCCTTAGATGAACGGAGTTGTAGAAGCCTCCAACAAGAATATTGAGAAGATACTGAGGAAGACGATAGACTACTACAAGCATTGGCATGAGAAGCTACCATTTGCTTTGCTTGGATGGCACATCACCGTCCGAACATTAACTGGGGCAACCCCTTATCTACTAGTTTATGGTGTAGAGGTTGTTATACCCACTAAGGTAGAAATCCCTTCCTTACGGCTCATACAAGAAGCTGAGCTAAGTGACATGGAAGGGATGCTGAATTGATATGATCAGTTGGCTCTCATTGATGGGAAAAGAATGAATGTCATGTGTCACATTCAACTTTACCATAATAGAATGGCAAAGGATTTCAATGAGAAGGTAAGACCGAGACAGTTCACACCAGGGTAACTAGTTTTGAAGTGAATCTTCCCATATCAGGATGAGGCAAAGGTTAAATTCTCACCAAATTGGCAGGGTCCTTCCATTCATCGAGTGTTGACAGGAAAAGCACTCATACTAGCAGAAATGGATGGAGAGATATGGCCAAAGCCCATTAATTCAGATGTCGTCAAAGATATTATGTCGAAGATTGTAGTCACGCTTTCTTTTTGATGTAATATGAGGTACGCTTGACCTGATTTATATTTAAGAGGGGATACGTTGGCAGCCTTGTGGGTTCGGTCACATTATAATTAAATTTTCATTTCCCTCCATGATCAAGGATTGGGGAAAACTTTGAATTTCATCAGATACAATGTTGTCGCACCAAGAGTTCGCCAGAAGAGTATTATCAGGAAAGATATTAGAGCCGATCCGTTAGAGCTGGGGTAGAATTCGAATTTTGAGAGAATCCTCACAATTCTATACAAGATAAGGATGTTGCGATGTCTCAAAGCTTGCTCATGATTCGACAGGAAACTATTTATTTTTATGCATTATCACGTATTTTAAATAAATGCATTCTCTCTATTTCGGTAAGTACAAATGATATATCTTTTCAAACTCAAATTTTTGTAATAGCCAAATATTACCCAAGCTAGCTTAAAGCATAGAAGTATCAAGATCAGAAAGCAAAGCCAGAAGCAAGGACAGAACGTGGAGTGATACTACCAAGCCTAAATGTATCGAGCTAAGAATTGCTTTTTTTTCTTGCATTTGCATGAGGCTAAGCTCTGCCTCCATTATTGCATGAGACTAAGCTCTGCCTCCACACTTGCACAGGGTTAAACACTGCCCTCACCATTTGCATCGGGTTAAGCAGGACCCTTCTACTTGCATGATGTTGTGTACTGCCTCCATATCTACATAGGGCTAAGTGTTTCCCTGACTATTTGCATAGGGTCGAGCCCCTCGCTCCTACTTGAATGAGGCTACATAATGCCTTCACACCCGCATAAGGCCAAACATTGTCCTCACTATTTGCATAGGGCCAAGCACCACCCTTGTACTTGCATGAGGCTAAGCACTGCCTTTACATCTGCATAGGGCGGCGTTGACCTGACTATTTGCATAGGGCCGAGCACCGCCCTCCTACTTGCTTGAGGCTACGTACTGCCTCCACACCTGCATAGGGCTAAGCATTGCCCTGGTTATTGCATTAGTCCAAGCATGGCCCAAGCACTGCCTTCCTCCATTTGCATGAGGCTAAAGCTTTGCCTTTATTCTTAGATAAAGCTTAGCCTTGCCTTCGTTATCTGCATATGGCTAGCACTGCCTATCTTCCTTGACGAACAATCAAATGTTGCTACATCCTTATATTTCATGGGCTGAAAGATCACCACATTATCCGAAGGTGTCATAGTACGAAGGCATCATCTTCATAGCCTAATGTTGATATTCTATGGCCTAAGGATCTCAAAGCTGAACATCATTATTCAAAGGCGTCATAGCCATTAGGCACCATCCTCATGGCCCAAGGACACCATTTCATGGCCTGCGAATCCCTTATCGACAGCTTTCACAATACGAAAGGAATTTGCATCATGTTTAGATTCTCGCACTCACAACTATGACATTATAACTGTTATGTATGTATACATTTTCTGCATTCGTTGTGTTTTGAGCTTTGCATGTAACACGGAAGGTAACAGTTCTTCAAAAAGGAGCAATTCTCGCTCTGATTTCTGTTCAATATTCACTTTCCTTTGTTATCTCCAAATAATCGCTAACCGATTATCAAGCATTTTCCTTTTCATAACCGTTCTGCAACCATGTCACCTCACGCATCTGTAATGATCGACTCTACATTTTTTTCACCCCATACATTCCATTAGTGAAATAAATCATTCATGACACAACTCTGCTCAAAGGAAATATTCTTCAAAGAATACAATCTTCCAATAATAATTCCATAGGCCTCGTTCACCTTTGGATCCAGAACACACACAGCCTGATTCCCGTAAAATCAGGAATATATAGGCAGCTCAAGGACCAGGGTTCCATCCCCATATTTTAAAATATCTCATTCGGACAAAATTGATCATCGTCTTGATTTCCTTACTCGACAATTCTTTTTTCATTCCTGGGTAAAGAGAGGTAGGTATTGATGCTTAAGTTTTCCATCATGATACCGATTTAGCCTTTGTGGGTTGGTATATTTTATAATGTACTTTCATATATTCTTAAGTATTATTTATAGGATATTTTCCTACATTATTACTCCATGACTTGTTTAAAACATCATTTATTATCTTATTATTACTTCTTAAGCTTTTTTTCTAAATCACTACTATACAATTTTGATATAAATAATTTTTAATTATTTCATAAATATTTTTAATTGATTCTAGCATTTTACAACCAATAAATAATTTACTTATTATTTTCTTAAAATCATTTATGAGTGACCAGTTGGCCAAACTAGTTCTTTATATTTTATAGTACTTTATGCATATTGTATGACATTTTATATTATTTCTTGTAATTGTATTATATTTTTTATATCATTTATGTATTATTTGCAACAATAGCCTATATTTTCACAATAATTATGTTTATTATACTATTTTGGTCAAAATAGTATTTTTATACTTTTATAATCTTAATATACTATTCTAAAGTATTTAATTTCATAAATGATACTTTTTATATGTGTTAGATATTTTTATTATTTATTTTTATTATTTTATTTAATTTTGTATATTTCAAAGTCCAGCCCAAATTAGGCTAACATTCGGACCAAAAGGTCCAAAACATCTAAGCCCAATACTCCCGTACCCGATCTAACAACCCGCCCCCCTCCACCTTAATCTCTGGCTATTGATCTCAATTGATCAACGTCCCATAACAATTTCCCCATTCTCCTTATATTCCCTCATCCCTGAAACCCTAACCCATTCACACCCCACAGCCGCCCTCAAACATTGCCCTTCATCTCTCAAAGCTAAACCCTAGCGGCCGAAACCTTCTCGCCCTTCCTCTTTCAATCCTCCACGAACCAAATATATTTCTTACCTTTTGTGGGTACTTACCACTCTAATATGGTAATATTGGGTACTGTCCCGTCTGTGGAAAGTGTACGTCAAGGGAGAGGGCATATCTCTCCATTCGGTCACATATCCATCGATTCCCTCTTTGTTAAGGCTTGCACCACTCTATGGCCTAATCCGACTTGAAGTCGGTTTGCATATGGCCTTCTCCCTTAGTCTGCGTGATTGATCTTATTTCCTTATTTGTTTACCTGTTATTAACACTATATAAACCCCTACCCTTTTCCCTTAGAGGTAGACTTTTGGTCACTCCTCTCTCACTTACAATTGTTGATTCTGTTTGCTCAATTGTTCTTTAGTTTCATTACTTGTTTGGTTCATTTGTGCCCGGCTGAAATTCAAGACCACCGGACATCGATTCTTAAACCTTTTCGGGCATAAGTATTGCTCGGGATCCCTAGAGGTCCTCATAGACTCCGACTTGCCGGGATTCAAGGTTCTGGGAACATCGTTTGAGGCTCTTTTCAATCTCTACCACTTGTTCTTGTTACTATCTTGACTGGTTAGTCTCTGTAGCCTCTATTTTACTCTTGCTTGTTTAATTGTGCAATTTGCTAAGAATGATTTTTCCAATCATGTTATTGTCTTAATCTTTCTTAGTCAAAGCATGCTTATAGAAAATATTTGCTACTGTCTCACTTCATAAAGACCAATTGCTGATGTTTCTTTTAAAATCATGACTATGCCCAATGTCTGTTTGTGCAATTAGACATAGCTAATCGACTTGGATGGAAATACTAGTCGAATTTGGTGTTTAATTTGTCACTCTTTGGTGTTAGTTTGATACTGAACTTAGGGGTGATTGAAATTGGCTAGAAATGATAGAGTATAGATTGTAAATGGGTCTCACCTATTAATTAATAAGAGGCCTCACTTGTGTCATTCTACCATGTTAATTCAGACCTTTAAGTTTGCTACAAATCTGCTCCTATTGTTCTTAACCATTAGTAAGGTTTGAAATTGGAAGACCCTCATTTACGTGTGATCATGCTTTAGTTCCGTGATATTTGTAGACCTGTTTCTTTCTAATGATGAACCTGTCTTTAGAATCCCTTATCTTGATTTGGTTTCAAGAATCAAATAGAATATCAAGTGTGTTCATGTCCTATTTATATATTCTTTCTCACCTCTTGAACATCATAGCCTAAAGTATCATTTAGCAACCCCTTTGTACTGCAAGAAATTGGATTATTAGTGGCAACATATAGCAGAGACCCTATATGTTGCTACAACAGCTATATTATTAGCAGCGACTTTAAAAATCGCTACAGAAGGTTATTATTTAGCAGCGACTTTTTTAAGTTCGCCTCCGATGTGGCTGAAATTTTCAGTCCCGCTCAGACTAAAATTTTGGCTCCATATTTTTTGTGGCAACTTTTGAAAAATCAATGCTAAATCTCTCTTGCTCCTGTACCGTAGATTTTTTACTTTTAAAATAATAAAGAAAATAAAAATATCTATTCTAATTAGGCATTGTTTGCTGGAACAGAAGCCCAAAGTGAAAGAATAAAAAGCACAAAACTCTCTCTAGTCCTCTCTCTAGAAATCAGTTCTCTCCTCGGCAAAAATTTCATCCAAATAAAATCTCTCAAATCAAAATGTGAATCTCATTTGTCAGGTATGTTCAAATCCCTATTCTTTTCATTTCTCTTTTTGGGAAAGAAGTTGCCCCACTTTAATCGATCGATTTCGTGGAGGAAGAATCAAAGAAACGATTTCTGTTCCTAATCGATTTCGTGCATCCTTTCCGTCTTATTTGTTACTATCTCAAATCTAACTAAAACCCCATAAAGATTTATATATGATATAGTTATATTTGGGTATTTATTTATAATGATTCTGTAAGAAAAAATTTTCAACATGCAGTTACGGATAATTATTTTTTTAGCAATTTCACATTTGTATTCTCAGATTTCATCTCGAATTTCTCAGAGCCATTTGATAATCTACAGGAATACAACAAAAAAAATCACACAGAAAGAATCATTTGAAGCGTATTTGGTGTTGTTATTATCGATTCTTGGTCTTGACAGAATCTCAGCTATCTCTTTTCCTGGGTAAATTTAAATCATCTTCTTGAGGGACCTTTTACATGTCGACATTCCATTCTTATTTTGTTCTTATATGGTTATGTGCCTAAATCAGTAGACATGTAGTTTCTAATTTTATAAGGCACGCATATGTTATTGTATGGTTATAAGAAAATATAATACTTCTTTGCGAATGATGTGGTGAAATTAGAGTGTCTAGTGGTTCTCGAGAGGTCTTTCTATATTGTTAACGGTGCTTGAGAGATAGTCTAAGTCTGTGATTAACCTTGCCCTGTGCATCTGTTTCATTTTTTGTGTGTCTTACTAGTCTTCGACAATGTATATTGTTTTATTGTGTTATTCTTGTATGCAATCCAAATGCTCTGGGAAGAGGATAAACCATAATAACAAGATTAAGAGTACAAATTTACTAATTTTAGTCAAGAGAAGTCACGGGGTAAGTTCCATCTGTTTACTTTACTTAATATATTTGTTGTTAGTTTTTCAATTTTATCTGAATGATTTTGGTGCTAAATTTGCACGGGGATTTGATTCTTGCAGTAACTAAAGTACATTTTAGATAGTGGTCATAATCTTTCCTTACCTGATGGTTTTATTATCAATGGTCGTGGATGGAACAGATACACATTTACAGTTGATCAAGGTTTCTAACTGAAAATTGCTAACTTAATCTGATTACATTAATCTTGTTTTTACTGTGCCTTGTCTTTTTAAATATTTCAACTTTAGAAAACTTAGTAGTATATCTGCTTTTGTCAAAGCTTATTTCCCTTACCTAATGCACTTCTAATCAGCTATTAGCTTTTAAGAGTTCTTGTGTTACTGAATTGTGTTTCATCTGCATTAATGCATCAGAAAGTAGTGAATTAGTGCATAACTGCATATAAATCTTTTCTGCAATAGCCCAAACAAAAGGAACTCTCAGTTTTTGCTAATGTTCGTCAGTCAAATAACAGTGACGCTTAGCATGTCACCTTTTCCACGTATCACCTACATAAATTGCCATTAGGAATTGCATCTTAAATATGCCTAGATCATGGAAAGCTCGACTCAGCATTCTGTACTCTTGAATATGCCTAGAGCATGGATTTCTCTGCAATATAGTTCCGGAGAAGTTTAGCATGTCACCTTTCTAGAGCATGGAAAGCTCAACTTAACATTCTGTACTCTAAGTACAGTACTAATGAAGAAAGATTGTCTCATCGACCTGAAGATGTTGATCTTGAGGACTGGAAATACTTAATACAATATTTTGGAAGTCAGGAATTTAAGGTATTAACTTAATACCTGAAGATTCTGCCAACCAAAGGGCACCATTCACATCTTTGAATGATGATTTATTAATCTGTTGTCTTACAGGTTGTAAGTGAGAGCAACAAAAGAAATAGAGAAAAGCAAATAACTAAGCATTCTTGTGCTACAAAGTCTTTTACAGAAGTAGAGGAATCTGCGGTGAAAATATATTTAGTCCCCTATGCTTCTTTGTTATATATATATGTGTGTGTGTGTGTGTGTGTGTGTGTGTGTGTGAATATGCTTATACATTTTATCTCCGAAACTATATTGTAGAAAAATCCTATTACTGGAGAAATAGACACACAAGATAAAGTTTGGGAGATCCAACATACATGCAAGGATGACATAAGAGAATTGGTGTGGTTGGATTCACAATCCCAACAAATTCATGTAATTATCTAAAATCGTAGACTTATTATCTTTCTTTTTCTATAAGTTACATTCAATATGTTTTATTATGTTTTGATGTAAATGATTATGCATTAATGCAGGGTCAACTCCAGGAAGTTGTCGCTCAGCAACAATATGAAGAGATCAAGCATGCCATGACTAGAGATGAGATTTTATCCTCCGTTCTTGGTGAGAGAACAGGCTATGTTCTTGAAAAAGGATAAGGAAAGAAGCCTCCTAAAAAGAGTAACATGCAGCAGGCAAATATAGAGGCCAGCGTGTCTTCTGCTATGAATATTGTGCGTCAAGAGATATAAGCCGAGATGGATAGAAAGTTGCTAGAAGAACGTGAACAAATGGCTACTGAGTTGCAAAGAAATATGGAACTTGAGTTGCAAAGGAAGCTGAAACTTGAGTTGGAAAGGAAGTTTGCAGAGGAGCGTGAACACGCAAATGTAGAAGTAGACAAGAGGATCCATCTAGAAGTGGACAAGAGGATGCATGAACAATTTGCTAGTTTCATGACCAGAATGCAACAGGTACTTGCTACGCTCCCTCTTAGCAATTCTTCTTCCTTCTTGGCATTTCTTCTTCCTTCCTTCTGGACAATTCTTCTTTCTCGATACTTATTCAGTCACTTGCTCTCTATCTTCTTTTCAACTTCTCCTTCTTTAACTTTCACCTCTTGATAATAGACTATTGGGCTTTTTTTTTTGTTTATGTGAAATATGAATTTAATAGACTAATGGGCTTGCTTAGTATTCTGAACAAATCTTAAATAACCACTGCAACCACAGATAACCTGTGTGGTTGAATGCTACATATTTGGTGTCTCTTTTAAAAGTTGACTTTTGACAATATAGTAGAATTGAACTTTCCCTAGGAAAAAGAGAAATAGCTTTATGTTTAGCTTAATCGGTGTACAAAGCTTTATGTGAAATCTGACTTTTGACAATTCATATGTTCAGCTTAATAAGGGTACAAAGCTTTATACTCTCTTGAACGCAATCAAACACCGTTATACAAAATTAAACCAAGGAATGCATTTTACTTGGAGGAAACTCTTTGGTTATTTGCAATATGATCTATTTTAGAAAATTTTTGTTAATCTATAAAGGTACAATTTTCACGTTGCATAGAATTTTTAAACTGTTATATGGAAGTTTTGAAAAGTCACTATATAAGATCATTTGAAAGTTTTGTATATTTTTAATAAGTCGAATGAGCAATTTCTTAATAAAACACATAGAAAAAAATAGGGGTGGGAAAATGTCTTATTCGGGCTTAGTGGTTGCTGTAATAGAATGTGCCAAAGTTAGTTTTTGAAGAAAGAAAGGAGGAGGTGGAGATAGGCCTTACCCCTATGCACTCACTGGTCTTTGTGTCTGTGGAAGCTTAGTGCACTGATTAAGCTGAACATATGAATATGAATTGGAGGGATTTTCTATTTCTCTTGTATTCGTTATTTTTGGTTGGACCTGTATTTTGCTTATATCTCTGTCGCATGCAACAGTTTATGTCCATCATGAAAGCTTTGGTGGAGAGTGTCAAAAGGATTTCTCCTGGTGTTTTCTTTGTATTAAGGCGATGTCATTAATTTTAGATTAACACATGCCATTCCCTGCTAAGTAGGAATGGCTACTCTTTTTCCAAAGATGTCTTTGTTTTCATCTTGTAGCTAATACAACTGACTAGATTATTGTGTCTCCTGTTTTCAATTTAGCCGCATTTTCCCTAAGGTATCCTAATTGTACATAAACTTTCAATGTCAATTTTTCTTTCCTGTTATATTATGTGAAAGAAATAGAATGTTAGAACTGGATGAACGGCTTTCGTGGACTATTTTGGGTAAAAGGTTGTTAGGTCTTCTTTGTTATGATGTGTAAATATGTGTGTGTTTCCATTCAGAAAGTCAAATAACTCTTTTTAGATAAAAAAAGCACAACATCTTCAAATTTAATAGACCCCCTTCTGTTATCCTTTTATTTATTTATATATATATATATATATATATATATATATATATATATATTGTAGTCTTGTTTGAAGTTTTGACTATTCTGTTGTTATAAGCTTGTTTTTATTTGCTAATGTAGTGTTAACTGATCAACATAAAACTCTAATATAGTATAACTAGATTAATATAGTATAACTAGGTTAGTGACCTATACGTTTAAGCTAATGATTAAACCTGCTTTTGGAAGAGTTGTATTATACATAGTTGTAGAAAGTAAGAAACCTGCCTTTATCACTTTATTGCCAACTCGACCATAGTGAATCCAGAATATCCAACTCTTCCTTCCACTAATTACTGATAATATTCTCTTATCAGCTATCATCAGTTTATCACATATTGAATCCATATTGTTTTTATCTAGCAGGGACAAGGCACTTAAACAATAGTATCATTCAAGGATAGTGTCAACCAAGGACAGTTACAAGGCACTTAATATTTTGTCTTTTTTGGGATATGTATATCTGTACAATTACAATGCACAATGAAGTGTCGTGTAGTATATATGTAATTGACTTTTTAGTAAAGAAAATATTTATATTATTTGGTTTGAGAAATTCTTTTGGTTTGTCTTAATTATTGGTTGCTTTTAATATTGGTAGTCAATTGATATGAATATCCCTATAATAAAATTTAGAGAACTAGGTTCCTACTGGAAATGTATATAATTTTGGTCATTATAGTTTCTGAGAAAATAAGTTTTAGTGGCAACATTATTGTCACAAAATATTAATAATTGTTGCGATGTTAAAGTTGCCACTGTTGGTTTATTTCTTGTGCAAAAGTCGCTACAAAAAATTATTATGTCTTTGATGGTTTACTATTTTGTGGCGACGCGAGTCGCTACTAACAGTCATTTATAGTGGCGATATGAACTTGCCACTGAAAATAATATTTTGGCAGAAATATAGTCGCCGGTAAAGGTGAATAGCAGTGGCAACCCAACTAATATTTATTCTTGTGGAACCATTTTTGTAGCGGATTTTTTCACCTTTTGTAGCAACTATGTCGTCACAAAATATACACTTATAGCGGCGACCTTCTGATGTCGCCACAAATACCTTTCAGTTACGGTTTTGCTTATGGCAACACAAATGTCGCCAGTAATAAGATGTAGCAGCGACTTTCAAGGATTTTGTAGCAACTTTGGTCGCCACAATAAGGCTGATTTCTTGTAGTGTTGTGACTAGTTTGCAAAATTTAGAAGCCAAAATCTTCTGAACGCGCATCTATGTTTCTTTGCCTGAGTTTGAAGTCATATAGATGACATGCTTGCATAGGCATTCACTTGCATTCTTGGTACTTTTATTAGTTGTTAGTCACAATTTGTAAACGGAATGAGGTTTGCTTCCGAGTTTGGGCTGTTGGGTCAAACTTGATTTTGGGTCCAAATCGCATCGTCAGTTTATTCTTGTGCACTTGGAGTTTGGACCTGCTGTTTTTGGATAAAGTTTTAAGGCTGTTGAAGGACCAGGAGTACGATTGTATTATCTTTTGTATTCATATTGGGCCTGTATTATTTTTTTATTTATCTGTAATAACTTGTAAAGATGAATAATGGGAAAATAGTTGAAATGGGCATGGGGATAGTTTAGTTCATGCATGCTGGGTAGATAAACCTGACTATAGGTTTCAATACCCTTACTTGCTACCTGCAGGTATAAATCATGCTTAATCACCTATGTGCTACTAGTTACTAGCGATCATACCCATAGGTTTTATATGTTAAACGCATTCTTATCTTCTGCTTATTCCACTTAGAGACAGATTCTAGGACTTTAATTAACATGGATTGAGCACTTCTTATATAAGTTTCCTATAAGGTTAATAAACCAATAACATCACCTAGCTAATATGTCTATATGGTTTATTATGTGTTAGTTTACTCGTCTATCTTCATTACTAGCCGGATATTACGTTCTTAAACTCTTATACTTAGAAATTATACATATATGGCTACATGTAATGACATGTTCTATTTGATTGCTTCATGACTTAACTGACATGTGCTCGCTAAGGCCTAATAACGTAGAAATCCTGCTATAGGAGCTAATAACGGAATTCTCCCCTTTTTTTTTTTTTTTTTTTTGTATTTCTTGCTATGGCATTCGCATAGAAATCATGCATATAATATTAATACCTAGAGAATTTATACCTCTCACTAATGCAGCTGGTCACTGATAATTGTCACATAGAAATCTTATTTTAGGCTTAAGCAAAATAATTCAGTGGTACAAGTTAGTTTTACAAGTTAATTTAGAAAATTGTCCGGTACACTATCACATTTAGAAATCATGTTCCTAAGACAATTTGTTATACCGGTCTACCATGTCAAGATATTTGATTTCGCCACCCTTTAAAACTAGTTTTAATTAGTAATAATCCTACCGCCTATATGTGAGTCTATATGGGAGGTAAATATGAGCTTTTTCATGCTAATTGTATTTCTGTGAAGTCCTATGTGTTTCACTTGTTTGGCGCTTAGTTTTAATTTTGATTAACCTTAGGTTGGGTCTAGAACCAGTTTTATAGTTGTCCAACATCTTCTGGACTATAGAGATGGGACGGATAAGCACCCATAGGGTATGATTTGGAATTGAATTAGTACGGTTAGATAAACGACTTAAAGATAGTAATCGGGTAGCTAGAGATGATAGTCTGTGCTCGCTAGATGATATGAGAAACTATTGAACCTAAGGTTGCGAAGTATTATTTATGTTGCACGGGATGATCCTTTAGGCTTATAAAATTAGGACCACCCCACTATGTCCAAATTGTTCACTTGTGTTCTATCCGGTCCTAGTGATTAGCATTTGTTTAAATAGTTTTAAGGTTTGAACAGCTTTGTAATCACAAGCTTTGTCAATTAATATTAGTTAATTGATGAATCATTTCCTTATTTCATTTCCAATAACGTCTTTGTATTATCTTTGTACCATTTCTCTGAATATCCTAAATTAGTTAATTATTGGTAGTTGAACTATATTTGGTCATTTGCTCTACCTCTAATTAGTGGCGTGTTTAACTGCTTATTCACCTAGCTTAATAATGAATCAATTTTTATGTCCACTTAGGATAATTTAGTTAATATTCCCACATAGCTTAAAATCCGGTCAGGTACTACAGTTGTGGACCTCAAAGACTACCTAACACCTTCTCTTCGAGATATTTGAGCCCTTACCCGAACTTGGTGATATTAACTAGTAGAACCGAAGTTATTTGCAAATAGGTGCCCTAACTCTCCTTAAAACAGGTTAGGTGGCGACTCTTCTCTTGTAATCTCACTTAAAAGAGTTGTCACATGTCAAAACCCGCTTTCGCAAGAAAACGGGGTGCGACAATTAACCCTACTCCTTCAACTTACTCATGACATGCCTTCACGGCAATGCTACTCTTCTTCAGTACACTACGGGCCTCAATCAAAACTCATCCCAAGTGATCCCAACATGAAATCTCGTACTCTTAAGACTCGTGAGCCACTTTAATCCCTCTTACACATCTAATTGTACCTCAAACTATCTGAAGAGGCCCTTCTATCTCTCAAAAGCGCTTCGCAAAATCGATAATAGTATAAAAATGCTCCAGGTCTATCCACAACCTCCATATGTTACTATTGTGAAATATCACACGCATCCAGGAAATTTCTCGCTCGAATCATCCTCAAAGTCATCCACCTTAAGTCAAATCTAATCCACAAGCGGTACCTTAGTCTGGAATCTGTAATAACACATGCTAGGTGACCTAATCACCAATGGTAGACTCCCCCACTTGCTTTAAGCCATAATCTCATATCCCAAGAACCTGTAATGACTACTCTTCTCTAACTGCCATGATTCCGCATTGTTACTCAGCTGAATTTCTCATTATCTCATGTTGCACCAACCATAACACATCACAAACTATCAACCCAATGCATTCTCAGCTTTGTGACAGCTATGTCATCTTCCTCAAGCGACCTGAACCTATATAGTAGTACATTCATCCCACCGGGTAGAAGCTAAAAATCTTCATGGGAACCTCATAAGAAATCATGCAACCCCAAACCTTCTCACATGAGATAGCCCACCCATGTAAGTACGTTTCAACATTTTTTATGACCTGCTATGTATAAAATCTCTATGCAATCATCTTATCCTCCTGAGTCCACACTCGTCCACAGGCTGCAAAAATCATATTTTATTCCACTAGTGAACAACTAGAAAACCCATCAACACATCCCAACTCAGACAGTACTACACACTAAGATGATAATCCAGCATTCACAATCACTTAGTAGCTCAAGCAAACTCTTCTCGTCAGATTCAAACTCTCAAAATGTAAGAAGTCACCACCAATATAAAATACCCTCAATGGTCCATAATGACACCAAATAGCATCAAACTTCCTCACGACCACAAACCCAAAATGATACATGGGTATAGCCATCTCCGAGGTAACCACTCAATCTCTGATGCTCATTCTCGACTTGCTGACAATAAACACCGTGAAACATGCCTAATAATGTCCTTTCTCAAGGATTACCTCCCTCGAACCATCAACACTAGATATACAAATCCTACCCTGAAGTAGAAAAATACCATCCACACTAAGGACGACCTCCTTAGCACTACATTGCAACACTATTGCCTAAGGGCAAGCAAATGAAAACCATCATACTGGCGATGCTTAATGTGATCAAACAAGAATGAGTGCACAACAACACAAACAAGAGCTCTAACAAGCTTAGAAATACCAAATCAAATCGCAAATATATCAACCAAGGTCTTAACATCCATAGCCCAATGTCTCTCGTCCGCTGGAATTAATGCCAAATTCTAAATCGTGAACCGGATAATCCTTATCATGGGTCTGCTCGCAAGCTTAAGTAATAATCCTACCATTCTCACCAACACTACGTCCAGGCTAACGCATGAATCATTGCATTACACGGTATAAGGCTCTGAACTCGTGGACAACACCAACACTGGGGCTGCAATAGGCAGAAACCCCCTACAAAGTGATAATAGTAGTCTATCTTATACACAGGAAAAAAACATCCCACACCATTGTAACGACTCGAACAGTCATTTTGAGTACTAGCTCCCTATTTTGCATTTCGAGACCTTTCATAGCCTACTTGATGATTTATGCGTGGTCTGTGTTGATTTTTGAAAAGTTAAAATATGAAATTTTAAAGAAAATATGATTTTTGACTTTGAAAATGACTAGAGTTGCCCACAGTCACATTTTTGTTTAACGACCACAGATCAGTATTTTGATGATTCCGGTAGATTTGTATGATAATTATGGACTTGTACGCATGTTTAGTTGGCGAACAACTAAAAGACCCCTAACATACTCATTACTCAAAATTGTACAACACATCATGACAGAACTCGAGCATCCATAGTCCTTTCACATCGGGAGTAAAATCCTTCGCATCACGTCCAAACCATTTAAGCACATTCCGCAGTCACATAACACTTATCATATAACTATCCAACCACTCACTAAGCCATTAATCCTACTCCTTGGGATTTTACCGGACATATAAGTTCAAAAGCACGTACTCACACAACTGAAACAACCAAGCCTAAGCTACGGTCAGAATTTGGTCTCAAGTCCTCCAGACGCGCCTATGCCCACAATACAGAAAACACATCTTGTTCCTCATCCATGACATCACAAGCCATTGGTGCACAACTGATACCGAGTGCTCAATACAAAATACAAGTGAATGAAAAAAAATGAAGATATACGCTTCAAGTTGAATAAATACCCCACGATAGGGAAAGAAAAATGTGAAGTTTCCTAGATTCCCTGTAACCTCTCGAAGATAGGTATGTACGTCATCATACCGATTCGCGAGACTCTACTAGACACTTGTTCATGACTCAAACCTATGAAGCTAGGGCTTTGATACCCCATTGTCACGACCCAAAATCCATCTAGTCATGATGGCACCTAACCCAGCCCGCTAGGATAAGCCAAATAATAGTCAATACAATTCAAATAAAAAAATTATAAGGAAACAATAAGAGAAATAACTAAATTCCCATACAATTACCCAAGAATTGGTAATACAAGTCATGAGCCACTAATACTTAGATTTACAAAGCTGGTATGGAAATAAAAACTACATCTGTTTGGAATGTACATAAATAGATTATAAATCTAAAGATACTAAGGACAAGTGGCAACTATATCCGAAAAGCATGTACATCTTCAATGCCAGCTCCCTCCATATACAGCAGCATCAGCTCCAAGATCTACACGCAAGGTGCAGAACTGCAGTATGAGTACAATCGATCCCATGTACTGAATAAGTAACAAAACTAACCTCAGGCTAAAAGTAGTGACGAGCTCGGAAGAAGTCAATGTCCAACACCACTGATCAACAACAACACAAGATATAATGCTGACATTAATAATAAATAACTCAAAAGACATCATGTTCAGCTTGTTCACAAATACAGGAAAATTAGACATGTTTTATAAGTATAACAGTTAAAGCGAATCTTTCATCGAAGTCACTAAAAATGAGTTTATCAGAGAGCCGTGATTGTTCCAAACTTTCAACAACAGATATGATTTTTCATTTCAGTTAGCATGAGGAAAATACATCTTTATGCCTACATGTCAAATATACATGCCAAGTCAAATATACATATCAAGTCAATAATATCATAGTGCCATCATCAAGTACACTCACTCTCAGCACACTCAAGGTACCTGACTCAAATGCCCCTCACCATCACACACACAATCACTCAACACTATACGGGTGTCTGGCACAAATTTCCCTCGCCATCACATACCAAATCACTCACCACTTTATGGGTGCCTGGCACAAATGCCCCTCACCAAAGCACATATAAATCACTATGCCTGTGCTTACTTAATATCAAGCTCTGGAAGGGCGGATCCTGGTCCAAGCCCTGATTAATATCACATAGCCCGATCATGGGTTCTGGTGCACACATTGCCCCTAATGAGCACTACTTAGCCCAGTATGATTTTGGCATACGTATCACCTCCAAATCAACTTGTTGTGACATGCAACCCGATTTAAATATCAATCTGTTGTGGCATGCAACCCAATCTAATATAATTCACAACACGGCTCATTATCCCACATCCAGTCATCAATCTCTCAAGTCTCCATATGCCAACATCTCACGAAAACATAATCCAATTACGCAACACGGAATATCAGAATGCGTCACAAATTCAGCTCAAACTCATATCACGTACAAGGAAACCAATAACATGTGAGACAGCATATATAAAAATGCACAGAGACTCAAAGATATAACATGCGAATATAACTATCATGATTGAACAGTATGACTACGACTAAGGCAAATAGCCTTATCATGTCTCAAACAAATAAGCAGATAGCCTAGACATAATTTCTAGAATGAATAATATCTCATGTAGTCATACAGATGGAGAAAACATGATATCGAAGAAACATGATAGCAAAACAAGGCATATATAACCTAGGAACTACCTGGATCATGAATACCCCGGTGCGCACACACACGCCCGTCACCTAGCACGTGCGTCACCCCCAACATATCTCAAATATCATAGTTTTCTAGGAAAAATACTTTCAATTCTAAGATTATATATGTTGCTTACCTCGAACAAGCCAAATCAATACTGAGCAAGAAAGCCAAAACTCTAGAAACGCCATCCCATGTGAATCCACCTCCGAACAGTTCAAAACTAGCCAAAGCAACTCAAAATCATCAAATAATGTCATAGGAAACAAACTAAAAAAATAAAGGTCGAATGTTCAATCAAATACTCTAGGTCGAATGTTCAATCAAATACTCTAGGTCGACTAAAAGGTCAACCTGGGCTCGCACCTCGGAACCCGACAAAACTCATAAATTCTGACAACTCATTCGACTACGAGTCCAACCATACTAATTTCACTCAAATCCTACTCCAAATCGATGTTCAAAATCTAATAATTTACTTTAGAAAAATTTTAACAAAAAACCCCCAATTTTTCTTTTGGATTCATCAATCAAATGTTAAAATCAAACATGGAATCATGTAAAATAATCAAAATTCAAGTCAGAAATACTTACCCCAATCCAAATCGTGAAAATAGCCTCAAGAATTGATCAAATCCGATCTCTAAAACTCAAAATGTGATAAAATAACCAAAATCCTTGAATATAACATGTTCTGCTCAGTACTTCCACTTTTGCGGACCCTCAGTTGCATCTGCTGAAAAATCATCGTAGATGTGAAAACAACAAAAATCCCAAATATCCGCTTTTGCGGCCAAGACACTGCATTTGCCATTTCGCTTCTGCGAACCATGAAGCGCACTTGTGCAGTCGTTTCTGCGACAACACCTCCGTATTTGCGGACACCTTCTACAATCGCACCAAACTTGATGCACCTCAAAATGACCAAACTCCCTCTGTGTGGTCCGAAACCAACCCGAGCCCATCGATATCCCTCTCGAACATATCTATAAGTATCAAAACATAACACGGACCTACTCGAGGCCTCAAATCACCTATAATATCATAAAAATCACGAATCGCACCTCAAATCAAACTTAATAAACTATTTCAAATTCCAAACTTATCCCAAAAATGTCTAAACAACTCGCATTCACCTAAAGTTTGGCACACCTGTTCCAAATGACATAGTGAACCTATCCCAACTTCTGGAATAACAATCCGAATTCGATAATATCAAAGTAAACTTCCGGTCAAACCTATGAACTTTCCAAACCTACAAATTATCAAATTTTGTCAATTAGAGTAAAAACCTTCTAGGAATATCCAAATGCAAATACGGGCATACATCCAATTCTAAAATCACCATCCGGACCTAACGGGACCATCAAAACTCTGATCTGGTGTCATATATACAAAAGTCAAACTCGGTCAACGCTTCCCACTTCAAACTTCTAAAATAAAAATCATTATTTCACAATCAATCCCGAACCACTCGAAAACCAAAACCGACCATACATGCAAATCATAACACATCATATGAAGCTACTCAATACCTCAAATTATTGAACAGAACACATATGCGTAAAACAATCGGTCAGGTCTTACATCCATAATAGAGTGGTGTAGAAGAGAGAAGAAATATGACTCTTATAGGATTGTTAGATCAATGATAACTTGTTTGCCTTATTTGTTCTGGGAATATTCCTTAGAAATTGTAAATTGCATTCTAAATTCCGTTCCTTATAAGTTAGTACTTTTGACACTCATAGAACTAAAGGGGTTTATTTTATTATCCTATATAAAATAAGGCGATAAAAAATTATTAACACAAATGTTAGGTTTCTAGAAAATGATCATTTAGTAAAACATACTCCTAGAAGTAAACTAGTTTTACAGGGAACTAGGCGAAGAAATAAAAAATAAGTCATCCGAAGATCTAGATATTCAAGAAACATTTCATTTCAAAAATGATGTTCCGTTGCATTTAAGTGGGGAAAAACATTTATTGACATAATAAAATATGATACTTCAAAGTAGTGGGTGATGTTGAGCAGAGAAAACTATAGGATGAAGTCACTAATATTTCAATACTACAAGGTACTAAGATAAAGTTGGTAGTACTTAGTCGTAGTGGCATAATAGTAAGGAATTAGCTTATTATACATTCTTGGGATAATTTCGGTAATGACCTTGACGGTGATTTTGAGTCCTATCATTACTTTCTATGATTTGAGATCTTGCGTGGCTTCATATGATGTATTATGACTTGCGAATATGGTTGGTTTTGATTTATGATAGGTTCAGAGGTGGTTTGGAAGAGAAATTCTAATTATGAAAGCTTTAAGTGGAAGAGTTGACCAATGTCTGAATTTTGAGTAAACAACCTAAGAATCAAAATTTAATGGTTTCAAAGGCTTGTATGGTGATTTTGAACTTGGGCATATTTTTTAATTTGAATTTGGACGTTCCTAAAAGATTTTGGCTCTATTAATAGAAAGTTGACAATTTGAAGAATTGGAGAGTTCTTATAAGTTTGACTGAAAGTTGACTTTGAGGTTATCGAACTCCGATTGTTGTTCTGGGACGTGGAATAGGTTCGTGTTGTTGTATGGAACTTATATGCAAAGTTTGGTTGAGATCCGAAGTGGTTAGGCATGATCAGATGCTCGGTGGATGTTTAGAAGTTCTTGAACTTAAGAGAAGTTCAACTAATGGTTTGATATTTGATTTCAGATGTAATAATTTTGTATATATTTAGAGGCCTTGGATAGATCGGAATAGTATTTATTGACTTGTTGTTATGATTGGATGGGTTCCTGGAGGGCTCTAGTGAGTTTCAGACCACCTGGAACATGTTTATGATGGCAAATTTTTGCTGGTGACTAGTGTTCATTGCATTCGCGAGGATAGTCTCACATTCGTGATGAAAGAGTTGGCCTGGGGGTCATTTATTCTTCATGTTTGCTCTGGGTGAGTCACGTTCGCAAAGGCTTGTGGCAGTGGTGATTCGCATTCACATTGAAGGAGTCGTATTCGCGGAGGAGGAGATGAGGCTAGGAGATTAGACTTCGCGTTCGGGAAGGCGGTGCCGCGTGCGTGATGAAAGCTGGGCGGAAGGCTTCACGTTCATGGGGATGATTAGGACCGATTCATTTTATGTTTCGCGAACACAAGGTTTGGGCCGCGATAGCAAAGAGTACCCTTGGACAGACTACTTAAGTTGGAAATTTTGGAATTTTTAGCGCATTCTCTAATATTTCGAACCCTAGACTTGGAGAGGGGCTATTTTCAAGGAGATTTTCATAAAAACTAAAGGGTAAGTGATTTCTACTCACTTGTGGTTATATTTCAAGAATCTACATGGCTTATTAACACCTAAAAATATGGAATTTTGAAGTGAAATTTAGGATTTTTATCTACAACCTAAGAGAATGTATTTTGAGGCTTTGAGTATCGATTTGGAATTGGATTTCAAATCTAATTATATATTTGGACTCGGCAGATTATGGGGCATCGAGATTTGGTATTATTTTTTGAATTCCTAGTGCGTAGGCCCAGGTTGACTTTTGTTGACTTTTCGAAAATTCTTCAAAGAACAAAGCTTTATGAATTGGGATAGCTTGTTATAGCAATGCTTGACTTTCTTGGTTGATGTTTGGCTAGATTTGAGCCGGTCAGAGGTAATTTCTAAAGAAAAAGCAATTTTGGAGCTTTAGACTAGCCTGGATGTGGTAAGTGTCTTGCCTAGTATTTGGTTAAGGGAATTTTTCCAAATGAATGTTATTGTTTGCTACATCTGGGAGTGATATATAAATGAGGTGATGAGTGTATATACACATGCTATGATTATTTATGCTCGAAGTAGATTATATACTACTTTATGCCTTGTTTGATTATGTAATATTCGATTGAATGACTGGGTGAGAATAATAAACTATAACAACCCGACTGGTCATTTGTATAATTGGGCCCCATTTCTTTTTTGATGCTTCACATATGTGTGTTTATGATTTTATGACTTACGAAGTTGATTGGTTCCGTTCCAGAAAGATTTTGGGTTGATTTAGACCCTTTGATTCTTGGCATAAAAGCCGAAGATGTTTATGTTGACCTATGGTTGACTTTTCCGGAACGGTATTTTTTATTGCTCCAATAGCTTCATATCGTGATTTTGGATTTAAGAGGATGCCCGGAATCGAATTGAGAAGTCCGCAGGTTGATTTGTGTTGCTTTGCCGAAAATTGGCAATTTGACGTTTAGAAGTTTGACCGTAGGTTTACTTTTGTCTATCAAGTTCGGAATTTGGTTTTGGGACTTGAAATAGACAAAATATGCCTCTCTAGGAGCATTACGATCTGCTCTCTATCTCTTTCGATCTATGAGAACAAATCAGTTCATTTAGAACTTGTCTGCAAATTTTGGTATCGTTTGGAGTTGATTTGATACGATTCGGACGCTTAGTTGCAATTCTAGAAGTTCTTGAAATTTTCTTTGAAATCCACGCGTTTTGGTGTCTGATTTGTAGTTCTAGATGTTATTTTTGTGTTTTGATCGTGCGAGCATGTTCGTATGATATTTTTAGACTTTTGTGGATGTTTGGTTTGCACCTCGAGGGCTCGGATGCATTTCGGACGCGTCGCGGGATGATTTGAACTGAAACAGGATCCCTGGTGTGCTGGTGCTCATATGTCGCAATTGCGACACCTTGTTCGGATTTGCAAAGATTAGGCTTGAGTTGGTTAGTTCGCATTTGCAAAGATTAGGCTTGAGTTGGTTAGTTCGCATTTGCAACTACTTTTGTCACATTAGCGAAGGGACAGGGTTCACATTTATGGACCCATTTTTTCGCATTTGCGAAGTCCCTGTAGGTTGGGCAGTTACCGCATTTGCGATGAATTCTTAGCAATTGCGAGGGCTCGCAATTGCGACATTTGTAACTGGATAAAAGGTTAGAAAGTCGGATTAATCTCAATTCTCACATTTTAGAACCCTAGACTCGATAAGAGGCAATTTGGAGAGGGGATTTTCATCTACAAATATTGGATAAGTGATTCTAATCAATTTCCAGCTATATTTCATGATTACATCTTAGATTTAACATCAAATTATGTGAATCAAAGAGGGAAAATTGAGAAATTTTTTTATGTTTTTCAAAAATGAGAAATTGAGTTTAGAGAGTTGATTTGGACTTGGATTTTGAAACTAATCATATATATGGACCTGGGTTTTGACCGGGCGAGCCCCCTGGGTTGACTTTTGTTGACCTTTTGAAAAAAGTGTAAAGATTATAGCTTTATCTATTGCAATTGTTTCCATTGCACTGTTTGATGATATTAAGTAAAATTTGGTTAGATTTGAGCCGCGCAGAGGCAAATTTTAGGGAAAAATCTATTTTCGAGGGTTTTGTTGGTCTAGTTGAGGTAAGTATCTTGCCTACCTTTATGTGTGGGACTACCCCTTAGGAATTGGGATTAATTATGCTATTTGTGTTATGTAAAAGCTGTGTACGCAAGTGGAAGAGTGGGTACACGGGTTATATGTGGTATTTGACCAGTTTAGGTTCATTAGTCTCTTTCTATGCCTTTAATAAAAGTGTCATATCATATTTTAATTCTCATTGTTAATCTATTCTTGCATGTGTTAGTGTATCCTTACATGCCTTATTTGACTTTGTTAACACTTGTTCTACCTCTTGCTTGTTGTTTTGCTCTTATATGCCTAGTTGAATTTATTACCTTCCATATTGCTTTGTTACACCTCTAATTGTTGAATTCTTGTAATTGAAGCTATTATTTTGTGAAATATCTTCTTGTTGAGTTGCTACTTTTGAGAATGTGAAAGTCGTTGTCATATTGAGACGAAGTTGTTAATTATCGAGATATCTTCCTTATTGAGCAATTCACATTCATTGTTATTATTGAGCTTCTTGTGCAAATTGTGGTTGAGCCACGGGCTATTGTTGTGGAAACGTTGATATTGTTGATTTTTGGCAAGTTACTTTTGGTGCAAGTTGTTGTTGTGTTGTAATATTGATGTTGCGGCGATATAAGGATATGGGTTAATGTGCATGCGACGGTGTAAGGTGGGCTTTATGTGCGTGATGCTAGTAAGGGAATTACTTGAAATTACGCGGTGTCATAAGATGGGCTAATGTGCGTGTAGCTATTTTGGGAAAAATATTTTCATAACTATCTTATTTAAGGCTCATGTGAAGATATAAGGAAAGATTGTGATTGAAATTGTGAAATGTGAATACGAGGCAGTACCTCGGTTGTGATTCTAGTTGTATATGAGGCGGTACCTCAGTTGTGATTCTTGTCGTGCATCTGATGTTAGATTGAGTTATTGGTTGAATTGTTCTTATTGCTTTTATTTTTCCTTGTTTTATCAGTTTGTTCCGTATTTGACTAACTATGGTTCTCATTCATTTCTTCCTTGTCGTTGTCTCTATGCTTAAAATTCTGTCATTACTTTACATTATTAGACTACTTCGTTGTTATTCATCTCTCCTTTTTCCATTACATGTGGTTATTATATTTCTATTATGTTTATCTTTTCCTTGTAGGTGTCTTGGCCTGGCCTCGTCACTACTCTACCAAGGTTAGGCTTGATACTTACCATTGTGGTGTACTCATACTACACTTCTGCCGGTGCTGGACATTAGTGTTTGATTGTAGTTATTTCCGGAGACTTCAAGGTATACCTGCTCGGCATCCGTAGGCCTTGGAGTCACCTTCCATTATCCTTTCATTCTGTTGTTTCCTTTATTAGATAGTGTTGTAGTAGGTGTTTTTGGAACATTCTATAGAGCTTATGACTCAGTCTCACCGGGTTTTGGGAGCACTGCAGTTGTGTTTCAATTTTCGAGATATTTATGAGATTTGTTAGTTTATATTATGTTTTAGCCTTTATTTGTGTCATAATCTTTCATTTATATGAACTACCTAGTCTTACAGACTAGGTGACATCACGACATCCGAAGGAGGAAAATTGGGATCGTGACAAGTTGGTATTAGAGCTCTTGGTTCATAGGTGTTACGAGTCATAAGCAGGTTTAGTAGAGTCTTGCGGATTGTATGGAGACGTCTGTACTTATCTTCGAGAGGCTACAAAACTGTTAGGAAACTTCACTTCTTTGATTCTTTATCTTGCAAATTGGTTGATGTCAAAATCTAAATCTTAGACTTTCTATTCTCTCACAGATGGTGAGGACACGCAATGTTGGATCCGACGATCAGACACCGTGCCCCCTGCTAGAGCCCCGAGAGGCTGGGGCCGGGGCAAAGGTCGAGGAGGGGCACATGGTGCAGCTAGAGCACCTTCCCAAGGTGCGACACAGGAGCCACCAGTAGCTCTAGTTGGGGGGCAATAACCCGAGGCACCTGTTGCCACCCCTACACTTCAAGAGACCCTTGCACAGTTCTTGAGCATGTTAGGTACTCTAGCTCAGGCAGTGTTGATTCCACTTGCACCAGCCACATCTCAAGTTAGGGGAGGAGCTCAGACTCCTGCGGCCCGTACTCCGGAGCAATGGGTCTATGTTGATCAGGTCCTAGAGGTTATACCAGTGCAGCCTGTTATTCCGGTACAGCTCAAGGTTAGGGCACTCACATCTAAGGAGGTGCAGCTTAGACTTGAGAGGCTCAAGAAGTATAACCCTCCTACTTAGAGTTGCTTAGTTTCAGAGGATGCATAAGATTTTCTAGCAAAGTGCCACCGTATTCTCTACACCATGGGTATTGTGGGGATGAGCGGAGTTGCTTTTACTACATTCCAGCTGTCAGGAGCAGCGTATCATTGGTAGGGGGCTTACGAGAAGGGTAGCCCAGCCGATGCAGCTTCACTTACATGGACTCACTTTTCAGAGAAATTCTTGAGAGATTTTGTTCCCCAAACTCTTCAGGATGCATGGCGCGCAGAGTTTGAGCAGCTGCGCCAGGGTACTATGACAGTGTCAGAGTATGATGTCCGATGTAGTGATTTGTCCATACATGTACCTGCCTTGGTTTCCATAGTCAGAGAGTGAGTCTGCCAATTTATCGAGGGGCTAAACTATGATATTAGATTTAGCATGGCTCGAGAGTTGGAGACAAATATCTCATATCAGCAGGTGGTAGAGATCACACAAAGGTTAGAGGGTATGCAGGGCCATGAGAGAGAGGATAGGGAGGCCAAAAGGCCTCGAGGCACTAGAGGATTTAGTGGTGTCCATGCAGCAACTATAGCCTGTCATGGTAGAGGCTATGCGAGTCGTCCAGTTCATTCAGCACTTCCAGCTTCTAGTGCTGCTCCGGTTATCCTGAGGTCTCAGGTTGCACACTTTGCTCCACCACTTTCTAGTGCACCTCTAGCACAGGGTGCCTTCAGCAGTTAGTCTAGCTAACCAGGCCCGAGCCAGTCCTAGCAGCCATGACTGCCGAGATCTTTCTTTGATTATGGTGATACCCATCATATAGTAAGGGGCTGCCCCAGACTCAGGAGGGGTGCACCTCCACAGGCTACTCAGGCTTAAAGGATTCATTCAGGTCCACGGACTTCACAAGCCATGGTTGTCGCTCCAGTTGCCGCTCCACCCGCACAGCCAACTAGAGGTGGGGGACAGACGTGTAGAGGTCTCCCTAGAAGGGGAGGCCAAGCCAAATTCTATACTTTTTCGAGCAGGACAGAGGCAGTCGCTTCAGATGCGGTCATAACAAGTATGGTTCCGATTGTTCATAGAGATGCATCAGTCTTAATTGATATGGGATCCACTTATTCATATGTGTCGTCTTACTTTGCTTCGTATTTGGATATATCTCATGATTCTTTGAGTTCTCCTATTTATGTGTCCATGCTTGTGGGAGATTCTATTGTTGTGGACTTGTGTGTATCAGTCGTGTTTAGTTGTTATTGGTGGCTTTAAGACAAGAGTCAATCTATTGTTGCTCACGATGGAAGACCTTGATGTGATCGGCATGGACTGGTTGTCGACCTATCATGCTATTCTAGATTGTCCCGCCAAGATGGTGACATTGGCTATGCCTTACCCGGTTGGAGTGGAGCGGTACTTTGGATTATGTTCTTAGCATGGTTGTGTAATTTCTGAAGGCTCAGCGGATGGTTGATAAGCGGTGTGATGCTTATCTAGCCTTCGTGAGAGATGTTAGTATTGATACTCCTATCGTTGAGTTAATTTTAGTGGTGAGAGACTTCCTAGATATATTTCCGGCAGATCTTCTGGGCATGCTCCCTGATAGGGTTATCGACTTTGGTATTGACTTGTTGCTGGGCACTTAGCCCATCTATATCCCACTATATCATATGGCCCCAACAGAGTTGAAGGAGCAGTTGCAAGAGTTCTATTCAGCCTAGTGTGTCGCCTTGGGGTGCTGCGACTTTGTTTATGAAGAAGAAGGATGGTTCTACGCGCATGTGTATTGGTTATCAGCAGTTGAACAAGGTTAAAATGAAGAATATGTATCCATTAACGTGCATTGATGAATTATTTGGCTAGCTACAGTGTGCTAGAGTGTTCTCAAAGATTGATTTGTGGTCAGGGTATCATCAGCTGAAGATTCGGGATTCGAGTATTTCGAAGACTACCTTCAGGACTTGGTATGGTCACTACAAGCTCCTTGTGATGTCATTTGGGCTGATCAACGCCCCGGCAACATTTATGCACCTGATGAACAGTGTATTCCAGCCATACCTTGATTCATTCTTCATTGTGTTTAATGATGACATCTTGGTGTACTCCGATAGTCGGGAAGATCATGAGCAGTATCTGAGGATCCTGCTCCAGACCTTGTGAGATAAGAAGTTGTATGCAAAATTCTCAAAGTGTGAATTCTAGCTTGATTTGCCACGAATTCTTGCTCGATTCGGTGGCATTTTTGGGTTACGTGGTGTCGAGTGAGGGGATTAAGGTAGATCCAAAGAAGATTAAAGCAGTGCAGAAGATGGCCAGACCATCTTCAGCTACTGAGATTTGGAGTTTCCTTGGTTTGGACGGGTATTATCGCGGTTGCGTAGGGTGTTTCTCATCCATTGTTGCACTTATGACCAGATTGATCCAGAATGGTGCTCCTTTCAGATGCTCCGTGGAGTGTGAGGCGACCTTTCAAAACCTCAAGACTTCTTTGACTACAGTCCCAGGTTTGGTGTTACCTACGGGTTCGGGGTCTTACTTTGTGTATTAATGATGTGTCACACGTTGGCCTTGGTGCTGTGTTGATGCAAGACGGTAGGTTGATTGCCTACATGTCTCGACAGTTAAAGGTTCATGAGAAGAATTATCCGATCCACGACTTGGAATTAGCAGCTATTGTTAACGCATTAAAGATTTGGCGGCATTACTTGTCTGGTATACCTTATGAGGTCTATACCGACCATCGGAGTCTACAACATTTGTTCGAGTAGAAAGATCTTTACTTGTGGCAATGGAGGTGGTTAGAGTTGCTTAAAGACTATGATATCACTATTCTATATCATCTCAGGAAGGCCAATGTGGTGGACGATGCCTTGAGTTGAAAGGCGGAGAGCTTGGGCAGTTAAGCATACCTACCGGAAGTTGAGAGAGGCCACTAGCCATGGATGTTCAGGCCTTGGCCAATCAGTTTGTTAGATTGGATGTTCCACAGTCCAGTTGGGTTCTTGCTTGCGTGATTTCTCGATCTTCTTTATATGATCGCATGAGAGAGTGTCAGTATGACAACCCCCATTTTCTAGTCCTTAAGGACACGGTACAGCACGGTGATAACAAGGAGGCTTCTAATTGAGATGGCTGTGTGTTACAGATGCAGGGCTGATTATGTGTACCCAATGTGGATGGGTTGCGCGAGATGATCCTTGAGGAGGCCCACAGTTCACGGTACTCCATTCATCGAGGTACCCCTAAGATGTATCAGGATTTGAGGCAGCACTATTGGTGGAGGAGAATGAAGAAAGACATAGTGGAGTATGTGCATCGGTGCCTAATTTATCAGCAGGTGAAGTATGAGCATCATAGGCTGGGCGGTTTGCTTCACAGACTTGAGATTCCCGAGTGAAAATGGGAGCGGGTTACCATGGACTTCGTAGTTGGGCTCCCACGGACTCAGAAGAAATTTGATGCGGTGTGAGTGATTGTGAACATGTTGACCAAGTCGGCTCATTTCATCTCGGTGGTGACCACCTATTCTTCAGAGCAGCTAATTTAGATCTATATCCGTGAGATTATTCGTCTCACATCGCACTTCTAGACAACTGTGCAGCCTGAGTTAGGAACATGGGTTGAGTTGAGTACAACATTTCACCCCTAGATGGACGGACAGTCTGAGCGCACCACTCAGATATTGGAAGGTATGCTTAGTGCTTGTGTTACGAATTTTGGGGTTTCTTGGGATCAGTTCTTGCCGCTTGCGGAGTTTGCCTACAACAACAGCTACCAGTCGAGTATTCAGATGGCTCCTTATGAGGCCCTGTATGGGAGACACTGTCGTTCTCCAGTTGGTTTGTTTGAGCTGGGAGAGACTAGGTTATTCGTCACAGATTTGGTTCGGGATGACTTAGAGAGAGTCAAGTTGATTCAGGATCAGTTTCGTACAGCCCAGTCTAGATAGAAAAGTTATGCTGATCGGAATGTTCGTGATGTTGCATTTATGGTTGGAGAGCAGGTTTTGCTCCGAGTTTCACCCATGAAGGGTGTGATGAGGTTCGGGAAGAAGGGCAAGTTGAGGCCTAGGTATATCGGTCCCTTTAAGATCCTTGAGAGAGTATGAGAGGTGGTCTACAAGCTTGCATTGCCACCTAGACCTATCGTTGGTTCACCGGATGTTCCATGTTTCGATGCTCCGGAAGTATTATGGTGATCCGTCTCAAATTTTAGACTTTAGCTCTGTCCAATTGGACAATGATTTGACTTATATTGAGGAGCCGGTGGCTAACTTGGAGACCAGTCGGAATATATCCTTGGATGCTTCAATGAAGGTTCGATAGAGGGGTCATCCAGTCGAGGAGGCGACCTAGGAGACCGAGCACTACGTGCGGAGCCGTTATCATCATCTATTCATCACTTCAGGTATATCCTTATGCACGTTCGAGGATGAATGTATGTTTTAAGAGGGGGATAATGTAATGACCCAACCGGTCATTTGTGTAATTGCACCCCATTTCCCCTTTTGATGCTTCACACATGTGTGTTTTATGGTTTTACGACTTACATGGTAGGTTGGTTTGTTCTGGGAAGATTTCGGGTTGATTTTGTGAAAATGACTCCGGAATAGTGTTTTTATGGCTGCGATAGCTTCGTATCATGATTTTGGACTTGGGCGTATTCCCGAAATCTAATTCAGATGTCTGTAGGTTGATTTGTGTTATTTTACCGAAAATTGGCAATTTGAAGTTTAGAAGTTAGACCGTAGATTGACTTTTGGCTATCGGGTTCAAATTTGGTTTAGGGACTTTAAATAGGTCTGTTATGCTATCTAGAACTTGTGAGCAAAATTTGGTATCATTTCGAGTTGATTTGATAGGATTCGGACGCTTAGTTGCATTCTAGAAGTTCTTGAAATTTACATTGAAATCCATGCGTTTTAGTGTCTGATTCATAGTTTTATGTTTTTTGTGTTTGATCATGCGAGCTAGTTCCTATGATGTTTATAGACTTGTTGGATATTTGGTTTGGAGCCACGAGTGCTCGGATGAGTTTCGGACGCATCGCAGGATGATTTGAACTGAAACAGGAATATCTGGTGTGCTGGTGCTCGCAATTGCGAGCACCAGCCTCGCATTTGCGAACATAGCAGGGGGTCTCAGGTGTCGCAATTGCGACACCATGATTGCATTTACGAAGATTAGGCCTGAGTTGGGTAGTTCGCATTTGCGACTACTTTGTCGCATTTGCAAAGCGATAGGGTTCGCATTTGTGGACACATTTGTCGCATTTGTGAAGACCCTGTAGGCTGGGCAGTTGCCGCATTTGTGAGGAATTCTTCGCAATTGCGACATCTGCAACTAAACAAAAGGTTAGTCTCATTTCTCACATTTTAGAGCCCTAAAATAGGTAGGAGGCGATTTGGAGAGGGGATTTTCATATAGAAACATTGGGTAAGTGATTCTAATCAATTTCCAACTATATTTCATGATTACATCTTAGATTTAACATCAAATTATGTGAATCAAAGAGGAAAAATAGGAAAATTTTGTCAAGTTTTTGAAAACTGAAAAATTGAGTTTTGAGAGTCAATTTGGATTCAGATTTTGAAACTTATCATATATATGAGCTCGTGGGGTTATAGAAAGTCGGAATATATCCTTGGACCCGGGTTTTGACTGGGCGGGCCCAGGTTGACTTTTATTGACTTTTTGGGAAAGTGTAAAGATCATATCTTTATCTATTGTAATTATTTCTCTTGCATTGTTTGATGATATTTAGTCAATTTTCGTTATATTTTAGCCGTGTGAAGGCAAAATTTAGGGGAAAAGCCATTTCCGAGGGTTGAGTTGGCCTAGTTGAGGTAAGTATCTTGCCCAACTTTGTGTGGGGGAACTACCTATTAGCAATTGGGATTTATTATGCTATTTGTGTTATGTGAAAGTCATGTACGCAAGGTGGCGAGTGGGTACACGGGTTATATGTAGTATTAACCGGTTTAGGTCTATTAGACTCTTTCCATGCCTTTAATTGAATAGTCATATCATATTTTAATTCTGATTGTTAATCTATTCTTACATGTGTTAGTCTATCCTTGCATGCCTTATTTGACTTTGTTAACACTTGTTCTACCTCTTGCTTGTTTTTTTGCTCTCATATGCCTAGTTTAATTTATTACCTTCCATATTGCTTTGTTACACCTCTAGTTGTTGAATTAATTGTAATTGAAGTTGTTATTTCGTGAAATATCTTCTTGTTGAGTTGTTGGTGTTGAGAATGTGAAATCCGCTATTACATTGAGGCGAAGTTGTTAATTGTTGAGATATCTTCCTTATTGAGCAATTCACCATGTATTATCTCGAATTTGAAATTGTTACCGATGTATCATACTCATTCCATAAACTCGTCATCTTAGTAAAGTAGCTTGAAACTGAATCAATTCATTGTGACAAATTGGCAATGGCTCTGTCCAATTGGAAGATACGCATTCGATTCACCTTATCAAACCTCTCTCTGAGATCTTCCCAAACAAGACGTGCATTCGAAGCATATGCAATTCCACTTAAAAGTTCAGTGGAGACTATATTCATGAGCATTGTCAAGACAATGGCATTACAAGTTTCCTACTGCTCATGTAATTTAATAGTGGATGACTCTTTTGTACAACTATCAGTCACAAACCCTAACTTCCTCTTTCCTAGGAGGGCAATTTTCATCGTCCTGCTCCATAAACCGTAATTTTCTGATCCTGTAAGCTTCGTAAGAATCAGAACAACGCGAGGAGTATCCAATGGCCCAAGGTACAGAGGATGAGTATAAGGAATTGCAGTTTCCGCCATTGATGAGCAGAGAAAAAAGACGAGCTAATTGAGAAGAAGAAATAGCAGATCACTAAGATAGAGATAGTCAACCTCAGTGATTGACGAGCATTAGTGGCTCTGATACCATACTAAAATCTACCTGATCTGTCATCGATGAAGGAGCAGTGAACTCGAAGCTACTTCAATGGAGTTACAGAGCATGCGAATGAATGAGCTGATCAGAGGATTATGAGGAAATGATAACTGCTACTTCTCTTTATTAACAATATAGTATGTATATATATATATATATATATATATATATATATATATATATATATATACTAGCTAGCTCAACTAAGACTTAACTAACTAACAGGCTAGATCCGTTAATTTACAGCTGGCCAACTAACTAACTAAATTCATAACTACATAACTAATAATCTGTAATATCACTTCATAATATGGGTATACATTTACTTATTTAATTATGTCTTAACTGATAGTTCTGAAATCTAATGAAAATAATAAAACGAACAGAGGGGGGAAAATAACTTAATTTGTTACGGCACAACATAAAGAGCAATTGGTATATATGGTACTGTCGTTTTGCAGGTTTCAGGAATTAAATTTGAACATTTTAATTGAAGTTTAGGATCAAAATGAAAGAGCAACACATAGTTCAGGATACTCATCCTTAAAATCATTCCTTCTATGATCATTGTTAAAAGGTTTTAGTCCCTTTGTGCCAAAATAGACATGTGCCAAGATTGAGTAGCAAATAACAAGGCCCGACAACTATTATGAGAATCAATGCTTCTTTTTAATGACATGACATGTCTTTGTCCCTCGAGGAATTCACGCAAGTATTTTCAAGTGATGTCGATCTCCTTATTTTTCATATATACATACAGTATTGCTTTTCAAAAGATTATATATATATATATATATATATATATATATATATATATATATATATATATGAAGGATATTTTTTCAAAAGTGGTGCCGAAATAGCCAGTTATTGGTTGATTCCTTGATTGCGAATACTAATTAGCATTCAATACCCATCTCATAGATAAGTTCTATTTGCCGGTTTATACATCTCACGTCTCTTTCCTTGAAAATTCCAAGAACCAGTTATTAATGTCTTTCTTTACTCTTTATGATGCGGCCATATATCTATCTTTTAAATTCTTTTTATACCCTTAAAAGAATTTTTAATAGCTTTAATCATAAAAGTGTTTGTTTAAACTGCTTTTTATAACTACATTAAATATCTTAATCAATATTTCACCAATAGGAACAAACAAATTGTAAAAGAAGAATAAATGACTTTTTTATTATTTTGAAACGTTAAAGTCTTCTTTCTTCTACTTTCCCCTCCTTAAACAATGCTACGAAGTCATTTATTTACAGGTTTACATTCACATGATGCATGGTTGCAGCATTTAGATGCAGTATTCTAATCCCATCAAAGTCTTCTTTCTTCTACTTTCTCCTCCCACTTCCCTTCTATCCCATCTCCAAACCAAAAGAATTCTAGAAATAGAAAGAAGCATTTGGTAAGTAATAATGGAGTAATACATTGGATGTAATAGCTATTTCAAAAGAAATACTTTTCGTCCTGGATTATAAAAGAGTCTTACATGTACTCGATAATTCTAGTTAAGACTAAACCCTTTTAGGATGAAAATCCTTAATTATAACCCTAAGGGCTCGTTTGATACGAGGGATAAAGGCTAATTAATTTCGGAATTAAATTTAAGATGAGTTTATCTCATGTTTGATTGAAATAAAATAGTGATATGGCTAATTTCGGAATTAGTTATCCAGGGATTGTAGTGTTTTTTTTTTTTTTTTTTTTT
>MCJB01040283.1:58701-69668 GCA_002018475.1 Nicotiana obtusifolia | reverse complement strand
GGGGGGTTGGAGTGAGTTGGTTTGGAAGTCATTTTTCGGGTACAAGGGAAGTTGAGACGCATTTGGAATTTGAAAGGTTGAATCCTCTTGTGTGGGGTTTGGAATTAATACGGAAGGAATTTTTATGCAGTAATTAAAGAAGAGTAGATTGATATATAAATTTTAGGAATTTTTGAAATTACTATAGTTTAGTGACGGTTAACGCTATCATATACATATTTATTTTTTATAATAAATATTTTGTTGCTATCGACTTATATTCGTTGTATTCGCGCTACTGTAATCATGAATACAATCGCAGAATTCGTCTAATATGTAGGGTGTTCAGTTGTTTGATAACGGAAAGAGAAGCAATTAACATGTATCACTCCTAATTTAACTCAACAATACCAATTCTACAAAATTTCGTTGCTACTATGATGTATTTCATATATTCGTGCGGCTGTATTTATAAATATAGTAGGTAATCCACCTCAAAAATAGGGATTACAACTGTTTTATTTCGTATTTCATGTATTCGCGCGACTGTATTTATAAATACAGTGAGGTAATCCGCCTGAAAAACATGGATTACAGCTGTTTAATTTTGTATTCCATGTATTCGCATGAATGTATTTATAATACAGTGAGGTAATCTGCCTAAAATAGTGATTACGGGTGTTTAATAACGGATAACGCAATATTGAATTGTAGTCAATTTCACTATATTGAATTCAGTTGTATTAAAACAACAAAATATCAAGAAATAGAGTGTATATTGTTCTATTCAATTCGAGTGTATACATTGTATTCAATTCACCGATATTCATTATTCACTATCATACATTGTATTCAATTCACCGTATTCAATTCAACTGTATTCAAACAACAAAAAGTCATAAAATAGTGATATTCAACTGTATTCAAAAAATACAAACCTTCAGAATACATAAATACAGGCGAAAATATAATGAATTTTTACAAAAATACAATATATTTGAGTGCATTTGTACATAATACAATGTATTTGCATCATTGTATGTGATTCAATAGCAAAAAAGAGAAGAAAATTCGTCGGAGATGGTATTTTTCGGCTAAGCAAAATACTGCATATATTGTATTAAAACAAAAAATGGAGACGAACAAAAACTCGGCCCTCAAATCTTCTCCGACGATTCTGCTTCAGATTTCAAAAGCTCAATTTGTAGCCACGGCCAAATCTGTGCGCCTACTCCCTCTTCGATTCAAATCTATTCTCTTCGCTTCAGAAAGTATACTATCGCCACCAAAAATAGCTGCTACGACGGCGGCCTTGATGGAAAAGGGAGAGAGGGGTAGGAGAATAAAATAAATACCTATTTTGCTATAAAATAAAAAGGTAGCTATAAGTAATAATATTTTGAAATTATTTTTATTTATAATAAATAAGGTTTAATAGCTTGATATAGGAGGTAAAATTTCCTATAAATTATTACTTAACTTTAAAAAAATATTGTTTGCTTAGTAAAAAAAGAAGAAGATATTTTTATCTATAAATAGTTCAAGGTATGCATTATTAATGCATGTTTTCTTATTTTATATAAAATAATAAATATATGTCATATAACTTAATGTTTGTCCCACCTATTAAGAATATACTGGTTTTGTATAACTTTATGTATGTTAATATCGCTAATCTAATATTGCATTAATTATGCGGTGATTGTTATCTTTTTATACGACAAGTCAAAGACAATACTCACTCCGTCTTAAATTATCTGTCGTATTTTTTTTTTACACGATCTTTAAGAAATATTAATTAAAATAATTTTTTTGACTATTTTCTCTTATTTATGTCTTAAAAATACAATCTTTCTTCATTAAATATTTATTCTATTTATGTATCATCTCCATCTTCAAGAACAATTAGTACTAAGGCAAAATGAGAAAAAAATAATAATTTTGTGTTAAACTTCTAAATGAGAAATATTTTGAAATATCAATTTTTACAAATCTCGACAAATAATTTGAGACAGAGAGAGTATTATCTTATGAGTAATATTATTCTGGAATTAATTATTCCAACACGTCAAGTGAAAAATAAAAATAAAAAATAGAAGAATCTTTTTCGATCATGATTTTTCACTGTATTTGATTATTCATTGATTTAAGGAAATGGAAATGTTTAGTACCTAAAAGTGACATCTATATCTCAACGCACTACCAGGAGGATAAGATTTATGTGTCTCTTATTTTATATGAAGTTTTCTAAGTATTACTATAGTTTTACTTTTGTGTTTTTAATATTAATTTTTTTTCTAGAAGATATAATAAATTATCATGATTAAATAAAATCGAAATGATGCAGTATTTTACTATAATTAATTACAAATTATGTATAAAATATTATATCCTTTGGTCCGTTTTAATTAATTTTTAAATTTTCTTTGTGATCTATAATATTTAATTTTTAAAAAAAATCAAAAAGAAATTTAACTTCTTTTTTTTTAAATTGTCCAAAGAGTCTTGGATTACCAGCTATATTTTCAATAAAAAAAATTAAATAGTCAAGTTTATTATTAATAAATGTTAAAAGATGAATTTTTCAATTTGTGTGAAAATAATTAAAAATAATAATTGAAGTAAATTGAATGAAGTATTTAGCGAGCCTATATAAAATAGAAAATGAAATAAAGCAAATTCCATGAATAGATAGAGTCAACGGTACGATAGACAGCGCTGTCTACACGCAAATTAGCTTTCGAGATTGAGCAGTCTCAATTTCACTACAGGATTTGCGAATGAATGCTGCGCCGAGCCACCTCGAATGGAGTGAGCCGCATGCGGGGAGACCTACACGTACGGGCAATGAGGCTGATGCTACTACCGATACAGAGAAAGACAAGGACTTTCTTTTCACTATTATGTTTCTCACTAACCCGAAAGGCTTTCTTTAAACCATGGGGAGGGGATCTTTGAACCTTGTTTGAGCTCCTCTTCCCCTTTCTAGACAAGAAAGGAGAAGGGGAAGGGGAACTCCTTTCTTTTTGTTTTCACTTACATACGCGAATTTAGGTCCAGCCTCGCCGATCGATGTGAAATCCATTCTATTTCTCTGATGCGCATGTCGTTCGATCAGTTTACTCTGCTTTAGTATGTGTTAGGAAAAAAAAGCAAAATTTCTTTTTATATTATATATTTATTAATCTGATATAAATATCGAGAAATAAGTTTTTTTTAGAAGTGTCAAATCATCAAGCGAGAAAGCACAAAAGGGACAGAACACCTCAATTGGTTAATTGATTGAAATTATAGCTGAAAAAAGCAGTATCTTTCCCTTTCGAAAGGTGTTATTTAGGAGCGTCCATTTTCCTATAATTAATGTAGCTATCAGAACATAGGTTGTTGATTAACAAAAAAATTAGGTTTCTGTTTATTCCTTGCTTTTTTTGGAATTGAAATAATTCACGAGGAGTCAAAGTCAACTGATTAATATATAAAACAATCCTCTAAATAGCAAAATTTAATTTTATAGATATAATATAATTTTTGATGAAAAAAATTCGATTGAACCCCTTCTGTTCATTTAACTCCGTCCCTATTTATTGGTGCTATCACTTTCGTCGCTCGTCTAAATGGTACATTTTAATTTTATATATATAATATAATTTTCGATGAAAAAATTTTGACTGAACCCCCTTTGTTCATTTAGCTCCGTCCCTATTTGTTGGTGCTATCACTTTCGTCGCTCGTCTAAATGGTACACTTTAATTTTATATGTATAATATAATTTTCGATGAAAGAATTTTGACTGAACCCCTTCCGCCCACTTAGCTCCGTCCCTATCTATTGGTGCTATTACTTTCGTCGCTCATCTAAATGGTACTCTTTAATTATATATATATAATATAATTTTCGATAAAATAATTTTGACTGAACCCCATCTGCCCACTTAGCTCCGTCCCTCTCTGTTAGTGCTATCACTTTCTTCGCTCGTTTAAATGGTACACTTTAATTTTATATATATTATTGTGGTAAAAATTAATTTTTAAAAGAAATTAATGACTTTTGTGACGTAAAAGAAGACGATTGGATAGTTACTTTTGTACATTTGACAATTTTCAAATTGTTCCAATTAGTGATTACTATTATTAGCATTATCATTATTGTCCTCATTATTATAATAAGTATTATTAAAAGCAATATTGAATTTATTTACCATTAAATAATATTTTCTCCAAGTATACAATAAAGATTTTTTAACTCACCGTCTACCTTTGGTTGAAAATAGAAAAAGAAAAAAAGACTTTATTAAGAAAAACATGATTTTTTTTTTTATTAAACCTCTCTCAAATTTGGAGGATCTATTCTCCTCCAGCGTGACTCGAACCCAGGGCCTAACGGTCGTAGGTGAAAGTGCTTTTACCAACTGAGCAAGCCTCACCTGTCAAAAAAGAAAATAAGAAAAAAAAACATGAACTTTAGCAGTGTTACAATAGCCCTTAGACTTTTTATTTCTCCTATTGTGGATAATAGGATAAGTGCTTGTATGTTTTGTTTAATGTGATCATGTAGAATTTTCAACTTACCTTATTAAACTACTTTATATTATGAGATCATTTAGATTAAGAGGTGGAATATTAACAATAGTGCGATCAGCGACGGATCCAGTATTATGAATTTCTACAGCAATCTTAATTTAGTACGTATACAATAATAACTAAATTTACAATTAAATATTTATAAATATTTACTATGTTTCTTAATACGTACTATATAAAATCTGCTCAAAAACTATTATATTCACGAGAATCAGTTGCTTCTATAGTGCATCCACCCCTGAGTGCGGTAGAATAAATAAAAGTTTATGGGGAATAATATATCGCATACACTTCTATTTTAATGTTTTTTACATAATAATTATATAGGATGTACAAGGCAGGGGTAAGGTCTGCATATACACTACCCTCCGCAGACCCCACTATGTGGGATTATACTAGGTATGTTGATATTGTAGTAACTATATAGAATAATAGGAAAATTCCAACTAATAAATACTCTATCCAGCCCACTTTAAGTGATTTTTTGGCTCTTTTTATACATATTAAGAAATTTACTTTTTAATATTAATTAACAATAAAATTGACCATATTAACCTTAATTTGCTCATGGAAAAATATAACACCGAAATCGTGAGCATTAACATGCAGGTTCCATATCCAAATGGTAGTATCAGACCCTTTAGTTATTGTTCTTGAGAAATGACCCGGTGTGGGCCATTCCTTCGGTCATTGATAAATAATTTGTTGGACAATACTCAATGCAATTACCACAAAATATACAGATTCAAATATCAATACTATAATTAAGCAATCGTTTCTTCGAATATTAATCTTTAACTTCCGATCAACAACGGATAAATCTATAAGACATACACAAAGCAATGCATTTATCAAATTCAAAGTGGATTTGGCCTCGAAAACGTTCCGATGTGATCAATTTTTCATAAGGATATTGAATAGTTACATGTAAACGTTTACTATTACTAAGCTCTTTACTTCGAGAACAACTTTGGAAAGAAGCAGTTAATTCTTTTTTGGTATTTAAAAAAAATCAAAAGATCTAAAATTAGCCTCAGATGCAGGAGAGCTATTAGATGGCCCATCTACTTGCAAGGAGACTTGTTGGGACTTTTTTCTACCCGACTAATTATCGCCCAGACATTGCTTACACTTACAACATAAGAGGGAGTGATCAGCCGATTTTTATATGGACAAGCCGAGACCATTTTACTTAGAAGTTGTTTTTCGGATTCTGCGATACATCAAAACCTCACCGGAAAGAGGTTGATTCTTGTCTACGTCATCCTCTCGTCAGCTGTCTTGTTACTATTATAGATCATTAAAAAAAAAAAAAAAAGTTAAAAAATCACTTAAAATGGAACGGAGAGATTAATAATGACAATAAAACTTAAAGAGCTTCTCTTAGCTTGGATTCGAATTAAATCTTGGTATCTAACCAGGAAATAGCGAAGTACATGAATTCTCTATCATTTTCCTTAGCTGAGAGAGAGGGAGCGAACTCTCGACATGCAGGCATATCTCGTTGAATCAATCTTTTTCGTCACATCGCGTATAACGAGAATCGAACCCCCTCCGCTGCTCGCGGGCAAGTGTAAAGCTTACCATTAAGTAAGTAGGTCGAATCAATCGAAGATTCTTTAAGCTGTTAAATATATAGGGAACGAACAGGAATCCTCACTGAAACTTCTTAATTTTCAAAAAGAATCAGAAATTCTTTATTACGTATAAAGCATATTCTTGAAGCCAAAATATAAATCGTACGAAGCATATTCTTTTTCTGAAAAATCATTAAAATTTCCCTTTTTCAGACATAGATACCTTGGATGTGAAGTTTTTGAGTTGGAGCCTGCAAAAAAGAAGAATATTTTTTTGCTAAGAAAAGACTTTTATTGATAAGCAGAAACTAAACTATTACGGGTCGTTTGGTACGAACACAAGTAATGTCGGGATTAGTAATACAGGTATTAGTAATGCAGGGATTAGTAATGCAGGTATTAGTAATGCATAAATTATAGTGCTAGAATTATCTTTTATCAAGTGTTTGGGTTCATTGTATTAAAAATTGGCTTGTGTTTGGTTTAAAACTGTACAAAATCTTCTTTATAATTATACCCTTGAATATTCTTTTTTCTGTATATAAAGAAATTTAGGAAAAGGGTTTGAGGGGCGGTTTAGTAATTTTAGGGTCTTATCCAGGTATAGTTAATGCAGGGATTAATAGTCCCTTGGTTTCCTTGGTATTAGCTAAGCCCTCCTATAAAGTATAAGTAATCAATGTATTAGGTATGCGCATAAATTGAATTGAGCAACCAAACATTGTATTGGACGGATTAAATTTTATACATAGATTATTTTACTTAGTACAGCCTACCAAACTACCCCTTACAGTAGAAGGTACTGAACGAATAGTTACACTACCTTATAGGTCTAGATTAAAACACAGTAAAGAAAATAAAATAATAATACACAGTAGGCCTGTGCCTGTAAGTTACGGTTTCAAATTGGAAAAATAATCATTAACATTTGTATTAAGATAAATAGTTTATATCATACTTTTACGTATATATTATTTTTGCTAACCCTGCAAAAATATAAAATATTTTGTGCTCCGAGTTACCTTTACTTTTTAGGGTTGTGCATTAAATCATAGATTCTCCTACCTCTTACCTTTTTTAATCATTCACTTTATATTCGATTGCATTATTATAAGCAGATCCATAACCTTTTACCAAAAATAAATAAATAATCAAAGATCCATATATATCCCCCCTACCCCCCCTCCCCCACCCCAGGCTAACTTTTTAAAAAGTTCCATCTCCTAATGGAACAATATATGTGGATAAAAGAGTATCTTCTCTTTAAAGTCCTCATTCAAAAGGACAATGAAGTAGTGATATGAATTAGCCAATCACGCGTGCACTTATTGTTCAATGTACTTGTACCTATGGGTGGGCATAGTTTGGACAAATTCAAGAAATTTGTGTTTGAGTTGTCTTACGTCGGTGGGATTTGAAGTATTTGGTCTTCTTATATGGTCTTGAACAATCCTCATCTCATAAATTAGTTTTTGGGGTTGAGTTAGGCCCGAGGTCCATTTATTATGGTATTAGAGTCAGGCTCATTCTAATTATTGTTACCGATGTTGGACCCTCATTTATGTTGTCCACGCTCTAGAGTGCAGGCTTGGACGTGAGTGGGTGTGTTGAGTTGTCCCATATTGATGAAATTTGAGGTCTTTGGTCTCCTTATATGGTCTTAAGCAATCCTCATTTCATAAGTTAGCTTTTAGGGTTAAATTAGACCCAATGTCCATTTATCAATTTGATTTTTTAAAATTTTTGATTAGATTTTCAGATTATGGAGTGAAATTCAGATTTAATTTATGAAAATTTTAAATTTTGGATTGGATGTTAGATTTGATACATAGAATTTTTGAATATCTCAAAATCTAAATTTTTTATACCTTATATTTGGTGTTATCTTTAGACATTAGTCCATTATCCATATGCCCAATACTATTATAAGGAGTTTTTTACACAGATGATTTCTTTATAAAAATTATTTTCGTAACTAATAGTATTTTTATTTATTCCAAATATAGCAGATTTTATTACATATATAGCATTAATAAAAAAAATACCGGTAAACAGATTGCATAGTTTTTCTTTCCATAAACAAAAAAATACGAAAAATCTCAAAGAATTTTTTATTTCGCTGATATATGCCATCTTCTTCAAATAGGATTATTGTATTTGAATAATCTATACACTATTAAATACCATCATTATACTGTATATATATATATACTATTATAATATTGGTGTATATATCTATTCGTTGTATATATTTATTATCTACTATTATTAACATTAATAATACACCGTCAATATACACAATAGCTGAAGAATTTATGATAAAATATAACAATAACCTATACATGGGTTTTACTTAGTATATTATCTGGTATAATTTATACATGATTTATATTGTGTATAATTTATCTATTATAATTTATACATAGTTTATTAAAATTTATACATGATTTATATAACATATATTATTGCAATTATGAAGTTATATTCCAAGCTTCGGTGTGTATATTATTATACATGTTATTTTCCAAATTTATTAATTTATTTTTGTAAATGGGAACAAATGGGTTATGTAAAGTGAGCAATAAGATTAAGTATTTATTTGGATAGTATAACTTGATTAGCATTATATTTTTGTATATAAAAATGATAAATTACTATTGTATTAAAAGTATTCTCTAGCAAAAAAATGGGAGAAAAATGTTTGAAAACTTAACCCCTTTTGACTTTTTGTTAGAAAATTAATGTTTTAGATTTCTTTAAACGTAATTATTGATCCAAATTGATAGCTTTTTGCTAAGGGATATATTTATCTTGTTGTCATGTATGTAAAATACCTATTACTGCTAGGATTATGAAAATTTTTCATAAATTTTGGTTGTTTATGTTTTCTTCTCTACTATAAGTCCGATACACTACCCATTAGATATTAGCTCATAAATTTAATACTAATGGTAAGTAATTATTAAATTACTTTCTATCTGAACTTAACTTTACTATTGTTAGTTCATATCGGCCTTATTAATATTATTAGGATTGTTTGGTAGGTTGTACTAAGTAAAATACTCCCTGTATAAAAATTTAATCCGTCCAATATAATATTTGGTTGCTCAATTCAATTTATGCATACCTAATACATGTATTACTTATACCTCATAGGAGCGCTTAGCTAATACCAAGGAAACTAAGAGATTACTAATTCCTGCATTAACTATACCTGGATAAGACCCTAAAATTACTAAACCGCCCCTCAAACCCTTTTCCTAAATTTCTTTATATACAGAAAGAAGAATATTCAATGGTATAATTGTAAAGAAGATTTTGTACAGTTTTAAACTAATCACAAGCTAAATGTTAATACAATAAACCAAATACTTGATAAAAAATAATCCTAGTACTATAATCACTGCATTACTAATACCAAGGGATTACTAATCCCTATATTAACTATACCTGGATAAGATCCTAAAATTACTAAACCGCCCCTCAAACCCTTTTCCTAAATTTCTTTATATACAGAAAGAAGAATATTCAAGGGTATAATTGTAAAGAAGATTTTATACAGTTTTAAATCAAATACAAACTAATTTTAATATAATGAACCAAACACTTGATAAAAAATAATCTCAGCAATACAATTCCTGCATTATTAATACCTATATTATTAAAACTTACATTACTAATTCTTATATTACTACTAATTCCTGCCTTACTTGTGTTCATGCCGAACGACCCAGAGTGTTTTTTAACAAGAGAGAAGTGATAATCGAACAGTAGTATAGTTGTTGATTTCTCTTTTTGCCCGTAAGTAAAGTAGAAAAGACAAGAAGGCTATAAATTTATTCGAATAAAATCAGAATCTAAAATTGGTGCTATCTGTCTTTGTAAAGAGAAGTGAATACCCTTTTTCTTTAACTTTAGATTTGTGACAGGTGTGGTCCAAATTATTAAAAAATCCCAAAAATTTCTGATAAAGAACACAATATTGTCACAGTATCTGAAGTAAAGCACAACTTCTATGCAAAAATGACAACAAATAGAACTTTCCTACCTATTCTACACTTACTACTCTTGTATTCAGACCTGATCAAGAAAACAGAACTACTTCTGCCTTACACAAAGGAGGGGCCCACCAAATATAATAATTATTTTTTTTTTTAATAATAAAAAAAAGAGAACAGTTTTTTAATATTACACAAAGGAAGGTCGTGGTTGTTTGGTAGGTTGTAGTAAGTAAAATAATTTATGTATAAAAATTTAATCCGTCCAATACAATATTTGGTTGCTCAATTCAGTTTATGCATACCTAATACATGGATTACTTATACCTCATAGGAGGGCTTAGTTAATACTAAGGAAACCAAGGGATTACTAATTCCTGCATTAACTATACCTGGATAAGATTCTAAAATTACTAAACTGCCCCTCGAACCTTTTTAATTTTTAATAATCAAGGGTATAATTGTAAAGAAGATTTTATACAGCTTTAAACCAAATACAAGCTTAGATTATACATTGCATAGCTAATTTTTAATACAATGAATCAAACACTTGATAAAAAATAATCCCAGCACTATAATCCCTGCAGCATTATTTGTGTTCGTAACAAACGACCCCGAAGAGTTTAGTTATCGGCTTCGGATGAATAGAGTAGCTTTTGTATAGATTTTATATTTGTATAGAAAATTTATTTTATATATATTAATATTTAATTATAAATTTAATAATTATGACTAGTTATAGATTCGATGTAACCTATAAACCTTAAATTCTGGCTTCGCTTCTGCAGTGAAAAATAACATAGGTTAGATTTCCCTCCCCCTCCCCCCCTCCC